>MVAP01000210.1:0-13504 GCA_014825765.1 Cystofilobasidium macerans | reverse complement strand
CCGCCGCCGCCGCCGAAGACGACCCCCTCCTCGTGAGGCCGTTCGAGATCCGTCTCCAGCTCTCCCTCTTCGCCTCGTCCTCGCGGCCCGAGTCGGCCGCTTCGCGTACCCAGCGCCTCTTCACCCGCATGGCCAGGTCGTTTGCCGACCTGCCCCGGATCCCGTCGGTCGCCGCCGCCTCGTCGACGGCACCGAGTCGGGCGGCCAGTCGAGCGGGAAGTGCCTTGCCCTCGCCAAGGGGTCTCCGGGAGGAGGAGGAGGAGGAGCGAGAGGGCGGCTTCTTCCGCCAGCAGCAGCAACAGCAGGAGCAGGAGCAGCCGCTGCTGTGGGACGAGCTCGACCAGGTTGGTGGCGATCGGACGCTCTCGAGCTCACCCGAGCCGCTGATGGCGTTTGGGGGCGAGGTGGACCCGAGGACGCCGACGAACGAGGATCGTCGCAAAGCGCTCCCACCTGCCGTCGACGACGACAGCAGCAACGATAACACCACCGTCGCCGCTGTCGAAGGAGACGGACCGCGCTACTTTGATGCGAAGCGACAGACGACCGACCCGCCCGAGCTCCATCTCCCTTCCCCGCCTTTAGCCCCCGCCGAGTCCGTCACGCCGCCTGCGTCTTCGGCCACCCATCGACCCAAGAAGGGCTCGCTGCTTCCCAACCACCGGTCGGCGAGCGTCGGAAGCGCCGCGCCGGCCGTCGTCTCCCCCTCGCTCGGCGGGAGCGGGACCGGTGGCGGTGGTGGGGGTGGACCCGACGAGGCCTTCCCGTTGCCGCCTTCGACGCCCACGTCGCAGGGATTGACGACCTCGACTGCCTCGTCCTTCTCCTCGGCCTCCTCGGCTTCCCTCCGGAGCGCCACCGGCTCGTCGTCGTCGTCGACGACGACGACGACGACAGCAAGCAGTAGCGCAGCCATCGACGACCTCGCGACCCTCGCCCGTCGAGGCGACCTCCAGCAGATGCACGCTACACTTCGAGCCCGCCTCCAGCCCTTCTTCGCGACCGTCATCCCGCACCGGGACGTCCGGATCGATATCCGACCTCGGCTCACGTCGCCACTGGCGCCGTTGTCGGGGTCCAACGACGGCGACGAGCAGCAGCAGCAGCGGCGCCGGAGAAAGGGGGCGGACGACCGTGAACCGCTGTGGAGTAAAGTGGTCCAGACGAGCGTCAACGGGACGTACGATGCTCAGATTGTCATCCCGTGGGAGGACATCACTTCGTCGCCCGCCTGTCTCGACCTCATCTTCCCCGAGCGGCTCGGTCCGCTTCCTTCCGGCCTTGCCCGACCCGACTGGTCGCTCGAGATCACCGCGACGCTCCTCCAGCCGGGGACGGGCGAGCCCATCTCGGATTCGGCCCAGCCGCCACCGTCGTCGGCAAGCACGCCGCTCGATAACGGGCCCAGCGGCCGGAGCAGCGTGACGGCCGTCAGTCTCGATCGGAGCCTGCCGGTCGGTCTGCCGCCAGACAACCCGCTGCCGGTCGTCGCACGGCGAACGATCCCTCTGGCCGGCCACAAGGGTGTGTGGGATTCCCCCCCCCCCCCCCTCTTGCTTTCTCATGTCTCGCTCTCGTTGTCCTCCTTGCCGAGCTAAACGCGGGGTTCCCCTTTCGCACCTCAGGCATCCGCGTCATCTCTGACCTGGACGACACGGTCAAGCGGACCGACCTCGTCGGCGGCCTCCGCGAGGTCTTCCGCAACGTCTTTTGCCGCGACGTCAACGAGCTCGAGGTGGAAGGCATGGGAGCACTCTACCGGTCGCTGGTCCCGCCCGTGACGGGGTTCCACTATGTCGTGCGCTCCCTCCACCTTTCCTTCAAGCCACCCTCCAGCTGTGTCGCTGACTCTGTTTCTCCTCCCCCTCTTCCCCCTCCCTTTCGCCTCTCGTGCCCAGTCCAACTCCCCGCTCGAACTCTTTGAGCCCATTCACTCGTTCCTCCACGCCAACTCGTTCCCCGAGGGCTTCTCGCTCAAGCTCAAGTTCTACGGCGGCCGCTCGCTCTTCCACGGCTTGTGGGAGCCGGCGGGCGAGCGCAAAGCCCGCGGGGTGCTCGAGGTGTGTCCCCTCTGGCCACGTCTTGTGTCTGCTGATGGGCTGATTTTCGCTCTGGCACCCGGCAGATCCTCGAGGGCTTCCCAGACAGCCAGTTCGTCATGTTTGGCGACTCGGCCGAGCAGGATTTGGACCTCTACACGCAGATCGCCCTCGAGCGGCCGCATCAGGTGCGTTCCTGCCAACCCTCACGATCAACGTCCGTCGCCCTTGCCTGACGATCAAACGCCCCTCGCAGGTTCTCGGCATCTTCATCCGCGACGTCTCGGCCCGACCGCAGCGGGCCAACAAGCCCCCCGCCGGTCTTTCGAGCATGACGCCCCTCAACTCGAGCGCCTCGTCGATCGCCTCCTCCACCTCGTCCTCGTCGTCCTCGACCTCGACGACGACGGCCAGCACGGCGAGCCGATCGAGGTCCTCGACGCTCGACTCGACCAAGCGACTTGTAAAGTCGTCGATCCCTTCGGCGCTTCGCTCGGGCACTGCCTCGCCGCGCTCAAGCACCTCGCGCAGCCGCTCGAGTTCGCTTCTAGGGGGGCGGTCGACGCAGCAGCAGCAGCAGCAGCCGCAACCGACGACGTCGACCGGCCGACCCGTCGCTGACTTCGAAGCAGCCGAGGTCGCGCTCAAGCTCGAGCAGACCAGGTTGGCGACGGACGCATCAACGACTTCGACGACGACCGAGGGCCCGGCCGACCGGTCGATCGGGCAGGCGCCTGGCGAGCTCTCGGAAGACGTCCTCGACCCGCTCTACGCCAACTTGCCGCCCTCGCCCCAGCTGACGCCGACGATCGTCAACGCCGCCCAGGACGCGCCGCTCGAGCTCATGGACGAGGCCGTCTCGTCAGCCCGGGCCAAGGCCCTGCGCCGGGCCGACGAGTTCCGTGAGCGTTTCAAGAAGAGCCGGAGGGAGCTTCGGAAGCTCGGCGTCGTCGTCGAGAAGTTTCGCAGGGTCGAGGAGGTCGAGGACCTCGTCCGCAATCTCGTCAATGGCCGGCCCCTTCAGCGCTGAGGAGGGCGGCCATCTTCTCGCCGCGGGCTTGGGCGATAGACGCTTTCTGACCTCGCAGGCATCGCGCAGTTGTTGGTCAAGGGTATTGAGAAAGGGCAGGTGCGAGCGAAAGGAGGGGGCGCAATGTTTAGAGGGAGGGTGCACGATCGGTCGTCAGGATCCTAGCTTAGACGATGGGAGGGAGGAGCGAGGTTGTGCGGCGGAGAGGGTCGGGTCGCGTTTTAAGGGGAGCGGCGCAGGGCAGTTATGCAGTAGAGAGCAAGGGAAGTGGTCGTTGCAAAGCGTTCGAAGAAAACAGCGCGCAAGTCGAAGTACAGAGCAACAGATGGAGCAGGGGCCAGAGCAAAAGGGACCGCAGCGACGAGCGGTGCCTTTACTCCTCCTTGACGTTGTCGAGCGAGGTTGCGCGTAGGGCGCCCTCGAGCTCGGCGACCTCCGACTCGTCCTTCTTCGGGTTCTTGATGCCGGCTGAGGGCGTGCCGTTCGTCGACGAAGCCTGCTGCTCGCCGTCGCCGTTGTTGTGGGCCGAAGCATGACGACTCCGGCCGCCGTTGTTGCCATTCCCGGCGCTGTGGTTGTTAGCCCGCGGCGGATTCGCGCACCGGTCCTTGCCGTACGACAGCTTCAGCGCGCTGTACTCAGCCTTCTGCTTGATCGCCTCGAGCGCCTTCATCGCATTCTGAAGCGAGGTGAAGTTGACGAACGAAGCCCCCTTCTCCTTGAGGTGGTTGATAAGCTCGATCCTGAGGGCGAGAGAGGTGGTCAAGTCAGCCGTTGAAGGGCTGAACAAGGGATGGAAGACCGAGAACGCACTCTCCGTACTCGGAGAAATCACGCCGGAGACGCTCCTCGGAAAAGGTGTCCCAGTCAGTGATGGCACCAACGTCTGCAGCGGGGTGGAAGGGCCGACGGACGGTCAATGTGTCGTCTAAGGGGGCCAACAGTCAGGCGATCAAACTGACAGATGTTGCGGCTCGCGCCCTGGCCGATGGCGGCCTGTAGTTGCGGACTGAGCGGGCCAGAGTGCTTGCCCCAGCCAATCTTGAGCCGGCGTGAGTTGAGCATTAAGCCAGAGACGTTCGCCCACTGGTGGAAGGAGGCGGCGCACGCCGGGTCGACAAACGTGACGAACTGCGAAGAACGGGGTAGATCAGCTGGCTGGCTAGAGGAAGGGGGGGCTTTATCTGTGCTAGGCGATAGTGCCGACGCACAGCAATGTGCTTCTCCGGCATGTAGCGGACCTGGGCCAGCATACCCCCGCGGATCGCATTGCAGAGCTCATCAATGCTCGTCTCGGGGTGCAGATTGCCGACGTAGATCTGCACACGAAGGCTTGGTCAGCGACGTCGCCCAGGGCAAGAAGAAGGTGGCGGCGACACCCACCGTCCGGTTGCCGGCCTGGTTCTGGATCAGGCCACCCGGGCCAACACCAGCGAGCCCTCCGATCTCCAAGCCGCCACCACCTCCGAGGTTTGGGTTGTTGAAGTTTCCAAAGCCCCCGAAACCTGACTGCTGGAAGAGAAACGGCGAGCCGGGCATAGCGAGGCCAATCGCTGCCTGAGCTTGGGCTTGAGCCTGCTGAACGGCGGCTTGCTGAGCTTTCGGGCTAAGTGGGGCATGACTCGGTGAGAACCAGGGTGTGACGAGATTGGTATGAGCAAGTGAGCATTCACTCACACGTAGGCGCACCGGTCCTTTCCATAGTTGACGCGCTTGCCTTCCCATTCAGGCTCGGTTGGCAGGGTGGCAACGACCTTCATCGCGGTCGAGATGGATAGGAAGTGGACAAAGCCAATGTTCTTGTCGCGGACGATTTTGACCTGGTCGATCGGGCCAAAGCGGCTGAGGTCGTCGCGTAGGCTCTGCTCGGTCATCTCCTCGTCGAGATTGCCGACGTAAACGTTCCGCGTCGCTGAGTGTTGATTGATGGCCATGCCAACCGTCTGGAGGACTGTTGAGGGCTTACCCCAACCGATCTTGAGCTCCTGACCATGGAGCGCGAGCTTCTTGACCGAGGCGTCGGCGTGAAAGGCGGCCGCTGTCGAGCCGTCGAGGAACGAAATGAAGACGCAGGACTTTTCGGGCAGGAGACGGACGTTCTCGATCGGACCAAACCGGACCAGATTGAGAAGCTCGTCGACCGAGGCGTCTGCGAGAGTTGACACAGCGTGCCCAATCAATCGATGCCTTCTGAGCAATTCTCCCAATTTCACCTAAGGAGCACGCACCTGGCGGAAGGTTGCCGACATAGACGGTCCGGCCAGTCTGATTATTTGCTGCTGCTGCGGCAGCGGCCGCCGCGGCCGCAGCCGGGCCGTAGTTGCCCGTCATGAGCGCCGGATTCATGCCACCGTACCGTGGCTTACTGCCGTTGAAACCAGTCGGACCGCCGGCCGGCAATCCCTGTCCAGCCACACCGTTGGCCGCCCCGGCTGCGCCAAGACCTAGCTGGAGAAGCTGCGCCTGCTGCTGCTGCTGCATGACGCGGATCTGCTCCTGCATCATCTGAGCCTGCTGCTGGGGGCTTAGGGGCTGCTGAGGGTGCATGTGCTGCGGCGCGTGCGGCGAGACGCCCTGCGGGATGAGGTGCGTTGCCGTCGGGCTGAGACCGGGCAGTTCGAATGTCGTCGGAAAGCCGTTTCCGTTTAGGCTTGATGACGGCGGGGCTGTAACGTTTGAGTACTGCTGGGCCTGAGGCGTGGGCATGAGAAAGGAGGAGGCGCCAGCGAAGCGGGCCTGCATGTCATCCGTTTGCGAGACCGCGGGAGCCGCAGCGTAGTGCAGAGCGCCGTTATCAAACTGCGATGACCTCTGCAAGAAGGACGTAGAATGGCGATGTGCAACGGGCGTCAGTTTGACTTCAAACCGTGGTTTGCTGAGGAGAGACGTACGCTCATATCTGGTGGGTAGCCGAGCGGGTGATTCCGGAGGTGTGTGAGTGAGGATCTGAGGGATCAATTGCGGGATGTTCACGATAGTTGACAGACGAGCGAAAGACGTGTGATGGGTGGTCACGGACCAGGAGGAAGGGAGAAAGGAAGACATGAGCTTGTCAGCGTTCTCATTGGCGGAAGACACCAGTCAATACCTGTAGTCGGCTTCGCTGGGTCGTCATCGACATTGGAACGGAGAAAGCAGGCGGGCCCTCGCGCCAAGGAGTCTTCCCCGGCGCGCGGGGTTTGGAGACGCCGGAGGCGCGAGCGCGGGTTCGCAACCAAGCCTGCTTGCTGCCTAGCCTCCAGACCACAGAGCACGGCTCGGTCATCGCGCAAACGGGTGCGACCGAGAAACGGCTATCCAGAGAATGCGGCGCAGAGAAGCGACTACATCGTGCTGGCGGGCCTGGGTGGAAAGCGTCGTGGTGACGAGAACAACTGTAGCCGCAGCTCGAGAGGAGCTCGACTGACCTTGCGCGAGAGACCAATGGCTTAATCAAAGTGACATGATTAAAAGGGTCAGCATGCGACGTGGGGCAGCGAAAGCCTGGTAAGAGCTCACGAGTCTAAGGGGACCACGACAGTGTTCGAAGTGAGGGCGTCCAACTGAGCTGCAGAGGCTCACACGAAGGGGCAAGGAAGGCGAGCTGCTTTGGCAAGTCGGCCGGCGGAGCGGCGTCCAAACAAGGCAGCAGCGACGCGGCGACCATGAACAAGGAGGGTAGCATCAGAGGGAAGCGGAGTACGATTGAAAGAGTGCAATGATCGAAGAAGCGAGAGTACGAGAGTGGCGCGAAAGGCGAGCGCGATGGACGAAGGGTTGGAAGGGCAAGGCGGCTCGGTCAGATCTCTGGGTCCAGGCTCCGTCGACTGGACCACGCCAGACGTACGGGATGCTTGTCTAGGACCTCTATAGCGTTCGATCAGAGTCGTGAAAGATGGGCGATTGTGCAGTGACGCCTCGGAGGTGAAAGACGAGGAAGACGGGAGGACGACTTTGGTTGCGTCGGACGTCGGAGGGACGACGCAAGAGAGCGACGATCCGCGTGGGCCATCGCAGCCTACGCGCAGCAGCCCACCGATCGTCAAGAGCCGCCCGTCGGAAGAAATCTGGCGAGTCTCGAAGAAATCTCAGAAGGAGCGACAATGCGCAGGATAGCAGACGGCTGAAAGATATGCCTGTGAGCCATGCATTGGATGCCTTCGGACTAGCCGCCTCGCGGGCCCTCCGACGGAGCAGGCGCGCGATACATGTCTGGCACCGGCCGGGCCCGGACGATTGTCCGTCGACGTTCCTCCTTAATCTCCTTTGCTTCGCGCTCGCGTCGTCGAAGCTCTTCGGCCCTCCGCTGTGCCTCCTTCTCAGCCTCCTTTCGCCGAACCTCCTCCTCCCACTGACCCCGCTTGGCCATGCGTTCCTCGAGGCAGGAGAACCGCGCCCTGGACGTTGCCTCGCGCTCGGCCGCGAGCTTGGCCTTCTGTGCGGCGAGTGCTGCCGCCCGCGCCTCGGCGTGAAGAGCGAGCGTTTTGTGCGAGTCCTTGAAAGACGGAACAAAGCCAACCGGCTTGCCGGACGACGGTGCCGGAAGCCGCGATGCGGGCGGGCGGGAGGATGACGAGAGCGGCTGGAACACAAATGGCTGAGGCTTCGTGACCCGTTTAGCGTGAACATCCGCGATCGGCCACGAGGATGGAGGCAGAGATCGTTTGCTAGGGTCTGACCGGGCGTTGCCCTTGCTGCTCAAACGCGACGCGCGCAAGCCTGATCGCATGGATGAACCGACACGACTATTACCGTCACCTTGCGGCTTCTCGCCTAAAAGCACGCGTTCGGAAGTGGAGCTCGAACTCGATGCCGCTGTCGCCTCACGGGATCGCTTAGCTTGAGGCGGCTTTTCTTGAGGTGGAGACTGCGACCGCGGTCGCGCGCGTTTCGTTGTCGGCCGATGCTCATTGACGGGCACAGACGTTGGCGAGGTCTTCGTCGAGGCGGCGTCCTACGATCAGGTAGAAGGGTGGCTATCAGCTCTGAACAAGCAATTAAGACCGACAGGGTAGTATATGAACCTTTGGATCGCCGCCGCCGACCAGATACCTTGAGAAAAAGGCGAGGACCGCTTCTCCTGCACTCTGCCGCTTGCTGGACTGAGGTCCGGAGGAAGTCGCTGGCCTCGCGACAGCAGCTCGGGATAGAGGCCGTGCAGAGCTCGATGCAGTGATGTCATCAGTAGCTTCATAAGCCGGAATTGGTTGAGCTGCGCTCTGAACCGGAGTCGAGGCGAGGGATGCCCGCGGTCGGGTCTGGAGTTTGGAAGTGGTAACTGGAATGTAAGCGATTAGGCCGCGTCGTCCAGGCAGCAGAGATCACGCACCCGGATCTCATCTCTCAGTCGACTGATACCCTGCTCAATGCTCTCCCCATGGTCGTGCCCACTGACGGGTAGGTCACGACTCGCTGTCAGGCCGGTGATTCCGATGGGGCCGATGTACGAGTCGCGCAGTCGACGGGCAAAGAAGTCGTCCTTTGGCGGCTCTTCGACCGCGCGCGAGAAAGAGAAGGACCTTGAGTGGTTCGAAGCGAACGACTGGGAGGAGTCATCTGACGCATGTCTAGAACGATCGACTTGTTGCTCGCTTGTCGTCGGCCGGGCGCTGATGGGGGGCAAGGGCCCGACCAAAGCCGTGGGAGCAACAGCCGCACTCATGCTTGGCCGTGGAGGACGTATCGGAGCAGCTACTCCAAGGCGGGTTGCCGGAGGCCGAGGCTGGGCTGTAAGATGAACCCTCGGCGACCGGCTCCGGCTGCGACGCACGGTCGCGTTCGGAAGGGACGCTTGGGGCCGAGCGATGTTGCTCTTGTCGGCACGCTCAACTTGCATCGAGCTGCTTGAGTCAATCTCAACCGGCGATCTTGAGCATGAAAGCCCAGTTGGCGGCGAGCTCGAGAGTCGAAGCGAATCGGTGGATCGTGAGCGAGAGCCTGAGGCAACCGGCTGCCAGTCGTCCAGGGTTGCGTGGGCAGGGAGCTGCTCACGAGTGTGAAGCGCATCCGAAGCCGCCCGGCTCGACCTGAGCCTCGGAGATATCCCAGACGAGTGTGAGAAGGCGTTCCGACCTGACCTGCCTGCCAAGGAAGCTTCATGAGCGGACTGAAGAGCAGGGAGGGAGAGCGCCCCTGGCTCCGGCGACGGCGTTGGCAGCTGGAGAGCTGGGGGCTCGATCGGCTCGACAACCGTCGAGACTCCCGGCTTTCGCGCTACGATGGATGGCTGCCAGTCCTGAAGGCCTTGGATATCGTCAACGGCAAACAGATTGCCCCGCCGCTCGCCGAAGCCGGTGAGGACCTCCTCCTCAAACTCGATCTCGGCGGACAGGTCGATGCCGTCCAGCCAATCGTCCATGCCGCCTACACGGGTGCCGCCAGGCGTCTTGGCCGGGAACGACAAGTTGAGTGTCTGGTCGGCCGCTTGCGCGCGAGAGGGCGGCGGGCGTGGTGTCGAATGCATGGGTGGCATGATGAGTGAAGCCGGACGAGTAGAGTCGAGGTCAGTGAGAGGAGGCCAGAGCGAGGGCATGTTGACGCAGCAGCGGCGCGAACGCGAAAGAGGGCGCGTCGACACGATTTGGTGACGCGACGCGGACCCTAGCCCGGCCCAGCAAGATCTCTCCCATGACTTTGAAGGCAGTCTCTTCCATTCATCCATGGAAACACAGAGAGTCTGAGGAAGCATCAATCGTCCAAGCTAGGCTTAATCTTGTACAAATTTACAGGCCTCACCTCCGCTCAGGCTTTGCAGAGGCCGGCGGGCGCGGTGACATTCATCGGCGGGCTAATGCGCTCGTTGTAGAAGAATTGCTTGTTGGCGATGATGGCCTCCGAGAGCTCCGGGTGAGGGATAAAGGGCGAGCGGATCTTGGGAACGCCTGGATAGTTAAGCGCAAATGTCTGCACCATGTCGGCCATCATGCGGCTTTGCGGTCGCATCGGCCAGTCAGTTATTTAAGTCGAAATGTCAACATCCGTTTCAGACTCACCCAAAGAGCGCCGTGCCTGATGGGCCGAGATGAGCTGCAAGGCAAGGGAAGGCACAAACGTCAGCCCTCGTCCCCGTGGCATCAGATCACACACGCCCCACTGACTGTAGTCGTTGTTGTTGAGCCGCCAACTGGCTTCGGGGCCGATATGCTCGACGTACGAGGCCGAAACTTCATGAAGGGGAATGAGCGGTACGCCGACGCTCTTGGCGACCTCACGGGTCTCTGAAAACGTATGGGAGTCTGACGTCAGCAGGTGCGCTGACATCAGAGCTGCAGGAAGACCACGCACCAGCAGCCCAGTCGATCAAGTCGTCAGAGAGCTTCCCCGTATCGCCGATGAAAGACCGGCGGGTGAGTGGCGTCACGAGGAGAGGGACGGCCAGGGGCGAGAGATCGCGCAGCTGATGGACGAACTGCGTCAAGTTGGAGCCCATCGACGAAGGCGGCAGACCCGTCTTGCCGGCGTCGTTATGGCCGAACTGGATAGTCACGAAGGTGACCTTGCCCTTGGCAGTCTCCTGCCGGACGTCTTGGAGCGCGAGGTCCCAGAAGCCTAATGGAAAAAATTAACCGCCGTCAGCTGCATCTCAGAAGAGAGCGCTTGGGTACTGGGCGTACCGTCGGTGACAATTGTGCCTGATGAGGGGTGGAGGGGAGTCAGCACCGATCCTAGGCGCCGATGCCCACAAGGATGTCACTCACCGGTTGACCGACCGTTGGCCGCTCGATTCGAGCACCAGGTATCGGCTTCGAGGCTCGCGCAGAAGCCATTGCCCCAGCCGCCGCTTTTGGGTGTCGTCGAGTTAGCGGTAGTCGAGTCGCCGACGAGGACGAACGAGGCCTCGAGGAGGTCCATCTTGCCGCTGCTCTTGCCGTGCCCATCCCCAAGATTGTTGTGACGAATGACTATGTCGGGCGCCGGCATGGCGAACGCGACCGGGAGGAATATGGCTGGGAGGAGGAGTTGCAAGAGCATGACTGCCAAGCTGATGATTGGAGTAAGGTGATTTAACGATGATGGTTATAGCGGACAAGTTTGCGCCCATCGCATGCTCGTATTTGTAGTCTTTGGTTGATCTTGCGCTCGGCAGGTGGCCGTCAGCCGGACGGATGCGACCGGGCCGCTCGTGGAGCGTGTACGAGCCGGGCCCGTCCCGCAAACGAGACTAGCGGCGGTGGGGTCAGGCATCGGGCAAGCTCGGGACCTGGCCAAGGCCAGCAGACTCCCCATTTCGACCGCGTCGTGGCAGACCAGAGAGGCTCTCGCGCTTGACCGGGCGGAGAAAATCGACGACGAGCAAGCTCAAGATGTGCTGCGGTGAGAGGGTTGGCGGGTCGGCCAGACGTGGCCGGGCCGTCTTACGGGCCGACGAGCTCGAGCCGCTTCAAGAGAGCCAGTGTTTGATCTTCTGCCGAAGTTTTCTCTCCTGCATCGAGCCGGTCATGAACGATAGCATCCAGTGCGAGAGCGAGTCGCAGGGCGAGCAGGTGCTTGCAGAGGCCAGCCCACTCGTCGCCGTTATTGGTGCTGTCGCCGCCACCGGAACCAACCGAGACGAGCGAGAAGGCGAACGCCGGACAAGGGCAGTAGGATGGCATACGCGGCGAGACGAGGTAGGGGTGCGCTGAGCCGGCCACTGTGTAGAGTGTCGACCCGTAGGGCGCGGTCACCCGGTGCACTGCCGGGCCAATAGAAGTGCAAAGCTAGCATCAGCAGGGAGGCAGGCGCAGCACGGACGAGAACGAACCGCTATGGGTATCAATCAGCTCGAGGGCTGCGAGGAGCATGTCTTGAGGCACTAGGAACGCCAGAGCGAGGACTTGAGCGTCCGTCACTAGGCGTCGAGGAGGTACTATCGTCTGAGCAGTTGCAGCTGGCTGAGCGCAAGGTTGGACGACGCACGCTTGGGCGGGGCGAGCTGGGAGAGGATCGTCTCGAGCGCCGCTTGTTGAAGGGTGTCTTGAGACATCGCTGACGGCTGTAGGAAGGATCAAGCGACAAGCAGCGACGTCCTCGGAAACCCTCTGAAAGGAAGCGCTAACGTTCTGGTGTCGAAAGTTGGGTCCCCCGACGGCCTCGTCTGTCTCTGGCGTTTCGGCTCGGTCCTGGGCCGGGGACCCCACGTCAGATGGGCCCTCGAGGACGAAGTGATGGTCGGGAGACTCGCCCGCCTTCTCAGCTACGACTGGCCTCCAACTTACTCCTCACTCAGCAAAGCATTCAAGATGAGCTCTCTTATTGCCACGGGCGTCGCCATCTTCTGGGTTCTCCTCTCAAGCTTCTGCTACGGGTGCGTCACTGAGAGAGATGCTTCCGCCTCCGCTCCGCAGCTGGCTAAGACCCGACCCGCTGACGCTCTCGGCTCGTTCCGACCGGCAGCTACCACATTTCTGTCAGCAGCGGAGCGCAGTATGACAGCAGGAATCGCTTTGATCTGACGAAGACCATTCTGCCGACCTTCCAGGCCCTCAATGCGCCGCAGAAGGCCATCAGTTGCTCGCCACCGCCACCCCCTCCTCGGGGCAACCCTCCACCCTTCCCGCCGTGCATCCCGCTCACCCTCTCCCAGTACGGGTTCGTCACGTCAGCCTTTGTACTCGGTGGTCTCCTCTCGTGCATTTCAACCTCGACTAAATGGACCTACCTGCGACCGACCACGACGCTCCGCAAGCGCTTCGCCCTCTGCGCCGCGGTTGCGCTTGTCGGCGAGCTGATCCAGGCCTACTCAGTAAGCTTCAAGTCGCTCACCCTCGGTCGGCTCGTCACCGGTTTCGGCGCTGCTGGAGGGATGGGTCTCGTTCCGCCGACTTTGGCTGAGTTGGCACCAGCGAGCCTCAAGGGCAGTGTCGGCGTTCTTCATCAGCTAGCCATCGTTGTTGGCATCGTAAGTCCTCCACGCGCGCAGTGCAGGTCAGAAGGATGTCGACGCTAAACTTATATTTGTTGCTTGCATCTCAGCTTGCGGCTCAAGCAGTTGGCCTCGTCTTATCTCAGCCGACGCTGTGGCGCGTCATTCCCATGATCTCGGCGCTGGCCTCGTTCATTCAGATCGTCGCTGCGCCCTGCATCTCAATTCCTCCCGTAACCAACGTGAATGCCTCGGCCGCCATCTCAGCCCGCGAAAATGCGGTCCACGAGGAGGAGTCGCTGTTGCCTGATATTGCTTCGGTGGCGACATCCACGGACACCCCGGCCTCGATTTTTGCACCGGAGGCTCAAAAGGGGACGCTCATCTCGCTGGCCGCAATGCTCTTGCAACAATTCTCTGGTAAGCCCCGCTCTTTCCAACATATCAGTTATCAGTTTGATGCTCATCCTCCGTACTTTTTCCTTCTCCCTCCCCCCCCCCCCCCCCCCCCCCCCCCCCCCCCCCCCCCCCCCCCCCCCCCCCCCCCCCCCCGGCGGGGCGTTGGCTGGTGGGATGACCCCGCGTAGTTGACTCGCGCCCCCGCTCAGTCTT
>MVAP01000209.1:0-13512 GCA_014825765.1 Cystofilobasidium macerans | reverse complement strand
CGCTGCACCTTTACACCTCCATACCCTCGTTTTCTTCCTCTTTCGGACATCCCAGAATAAAATTTCTTTCCTAGGCTCCCGTTCCTTACGTGCATGGCATCTAGGCGCCATCGTCGCGCCAAATCTCGGTCCCTCCATCGGCGACGCCAGCCTCGCTGCCCCAAATCCCGCTCAGCCAAGCCGTCAAGGCCGTAACAGCCGCGCCAAAAACGTAGGCGAGGTCGAAGAGCCGATTGAACGCCTTGAATGGCGGTAGACTCGCGAGCAGCTGCGGCTCAGGGCCTGTCGGCTCGAGCGGCGAGTGCGGGACGCTCGGCTGCGCCGAAGGGAGCGATGAGGGCGGAAGCGAGTTGCGCAGCTGAATCAGCAGCGACAGAAGGTAGAGCGCCTACGAAACATGGAGGCATCGGCGTCAATTCGAGCCTAGGCCCAGATTAGAAAGGAAGATGTGATCGCCGCACCATGAGCTGACTAAGGATGAGCACGCCGAGCTCGCCGACGCCGCGCCGGCCGCCGCCGACTCTGCTGAGGACGCGTCGGACCCAGCCGAGCACATATTCGACCGAGCTGGCGACGATCAGACCAGCGAGGCCGAGCGAGATGAGGCGCGACCATAGAGCGACGTCTACCTCAAACGGCAGGTGCGAGAGGGCAAGTGCGAGCAGGTACGAGAGCCAGTCGCCTTGTGTGCCCTCCACCGCCGGTGCCGACTCGTCTGATGGCGAGGATGACAGTGACGAAGAGGGCGAGAGGAGGGACGGAATTGTGAGAAGCAGCCGAAGCACGCAGTAGATGGCGAAAATGTCTGCGGTGCAGGTTCGAGATCGCGTGTTAACATGATCCGTGACCCGCGCCATGGTTCGCTGAGGGAGGGAGAGACTGACAGCCGGCAACATTCCAGAGACGACCTTTAAGCGTTCTCGAGAAGCGCATACGGTCTCGGCGAAGGACCATGCCGCGCAAATTGCGCGACACCTCGTCCTGCATGAGCCGCAGGCCCTTGAGTTCCTGCTCCAGGCTCCCGTCCTCTGCTTAGTCGGAGAGACGAGACAACGTCAGCGACCCTCTTCCTGAAACGCAGTAGACGGGCGCGGACGAAGCACAACTCGGGACGCACCTCCCTTGACCGACCCAATCATCCGGCCGAACCAGCCACCATTGCTACCTCCGCCTTGTGAGCCGGCCGAGCTTGTACGGCGCTCCCTCTCAAGCTCGCGATCGGCGATGTCTCTCTTAATGGAGCGGAGGGACCGCTCGGCGCTGACGAGGTCATCCGATGTGACCTCCTCCCTGGATTTGGTCTCAGTGTAATCGTCAGCTGCGAGCACGGCACGACGAAACGGCTAGACGATCGACGGACCAGGACGAGGATGCGCCACGCGAGTAAAACAGCAATGCCGTGTTGATTGATCCAACACCGGACAGCGCTCCGAGAACGAGAACACCGATGACGCCGAGCCGGGCGAGTGAAGGATCCAGCCAACCTTGAGAGGGCATACAGTCAGAAATTCCGCCTCATCGCGCGAGGGACGCTCATTGTCACGCACTAGCTTTGGACTCGTGAAGCATGTGAGCGGGGAATGGCACGAGGTAGAAGAGGGCCTGCATGATAGCGAATGGGATTGCCGTGAGCGCGAGCCGAGTCGTCGCTCCCCGCTCTGACCGGCCGTCGCAGCATCAGTGAGGTGACAAGCGCGACGGAAAGCGGTCATGAGCTCACTCTTCGATCCCCGCATCAGCACCCAGCCCTGAACGCCCGGAACGACGACGACAAGCAAGAGCACGAGCGCCCAGAGTGAGATCGTCCAGTGGATCTCGCGAGCCCTAGCCGGCAGGAGGGAGAGCGACTGGCAGAGGACGAGCAGGTAGAGGAGAATGGACTCAGAGAAGAGGAGCGGAAAGATGAGTCTATAAAAGGGAGACAGCCACCGTCAAGTTGAGATGCTGTGGGGCCCGGGGGGCCATCATAGAAGTTCGACGACACGCACTGCGACGTGTTGGATCCGCGCAGGCGCTTCTCGCTCTTGTCGATTGCCGACTTTCGACTGCTTCCACGGCGATCAAACCAACGACCGCCCCCTCCAGCCATCGTCCCCGCGCCGCTCGTGCTGCGCTGACGGCCAAGACCGAGCGAGACGAGGTTGCTGTCCGAATGCTGGCGAGCGAAAGGCTCGCGCGGCGGCGGCTGCTCAGCAAGAGCGCCGCCTGCTGCGGAGGTTGCATTACTGCTCCTACTGCTGCCTCCGCCGAGAAGGGAGAGCCCATGATTTGAGAGCTTGCGTGAGATAGGCAAAAGAGGCGATGCCTGGCTCGACTCGTCTTGTTTCACGAAAGTTGAGGAAGTCGATCAACCGGGTCAACACTTGGTTGATGTAGTCCCTAGCAGAGAGACCTGACGCCTACCATCTAGCGCATCCGCCGCTGTTGAGACCCCCGCGAGGGAGATGGTGTTAAGCGAATTGGTGAGGAAGCGGCGTGAGGCGAGAAAGAGGCCGGCCCGGACCGCCAGCAAGGCGACTGATGAGGGTACGAGCGATGCCATAAGGCAAGTTCGAGGGACGACGCGACGCGACGCTGGCCGGTCGCTCAGAAGCCTAGCGGTCTACAAGCGATCGGGCTGGACAATAGCCTCAAGGGCGCAGTCCTGTCGCGGTTAAAATCCGAAATCGCTCTTCGACTCTTCGGGGAGAACTTAGCGGTGGGAGTTTGAGATGAATGTCGGTAGGCGAGACGCGTGGTCGAAGCTCGAAGCCGCAGTTGCGAGCAGTTCGCGCCCTCGAGAACGCCACCAGCCGCGCAGTCGAAGCTGTGAAGTACCCCAATCTCTTTCAGGGGTTGACGACGGTGTCTCTCTGACGACCTCCTAACATTTGCGGGACGTGCAGGTTCGACTCTTCATGACCAAGGTCAGAGCGGATGAGCATAGCTTGCAGTCGCCTGGTGAGGTCGGGCTTGCGACTGCGCTGCATGGCGTTAGGCGGTTGCAGCAAGCCGACTCACGAAGAGGGTGGATCTAATGTGGCCTACTCAAGCAACGCGAGCGCTTTGGTCGACAGACATATAGAAAAGCATTGGGAAAGGATTCCTCGCTGCGGCACACCTTGTCGACGTATACTTATGCTTGTACTTAGCCCTGCGAAGCCAAGCTCGGCGGGATGCAGTCGGTCATGATGGTCGGTCATGATGGCCATGAGACGTTATACATAAGCCGATTGGTTTTGCCAGACCACGCTACGTACAGCTTGCTGAGCCCAGAGAGAATCGTGCCAAAGAACAGATGCCCGCACGAGTCGCAATCCTTGATATACCAAGCAGAAAGTGGCCGCTGAAGGACAGGCAAAGTCACGCGTGGTCGTGTCCGAAAGCCTCACGCCCGAGTGACCCTCCCAAGATCCTCAATGGAGGGTTCCTTGAACAGCAACGTCGCTGTGGGCGTGATCAGTCCCAGAAGCTCTCCCCTTCTTGCTGGCCGAAAAGATGAGAGTCGGCCGGCTTGAGTCCGCCCTGGTCGTGGTCGAGGGCCGGCTTCGATCAGGCCCCGCGCGACTCATGACGCAGGCGCCGCCTGCGCAGTCGTCCTTCGCTTGTGACTTTGACCAGCCAAGCTGGCCATGCCAGGCCACCAGAGGCATGCCAGGAATTGAGCAAACGGCACCATCGTTTTGCGTCTGGTGAACATCGCCTAGGTATGACGGGAAGCTAGGCAGGATTCTAGGGATTCGTAGCAAGGAGCCATCGACCCGATCCCTGCTGTGCGTGCTGCGTGCGCGCGCCTCCGCCGGCCCTCGCGCCCGCGCCCGGAGAGCGACGTCTTTTTCGCTGCTTCGAAGCTCCCTCCCGTCTCTCCGACTCGAGCCCTTCCTCACCTACGTCGTAGCACCCCACAGACCCCCTCAACAAAAGGACAGACTCTAGTGAACCCACCCTCGGCGTCCACTCAGAGCCTCTTCAGAAAGCAGAGCAAGTCAACATTTCCTCGGATCAGAGGCAGGAAGACCTTCGCCTCCTCAACCTCGAGTGCGTCCCCGCGTCCGCCGTTCCCTTACGCCCAGCCCGCCGACTTCCCTCCAGCCGGTCAATGTACACCGCCTGAAGTCTGTCTGAACCTCGCTAACGCCTACATCCTGCTCTTCTCCCCTGTTGGGTTTGCTTCATCCTGCCAGGTGGTCGCAGGTCCGCGGTACGTCTCACCTGGGCTGTCACGCCGACCCGGGTCGTTTTTCGCTGACGCCCGTCCGTGCGTTCTCCCTGCGCCTGCTCTGGATCTCAACAGGCGAGCCTCCCTAGTATCGGCTACTCCCCCGCAACCGTTCAACACATCTTTCCAGCCCTCGTTAATATTCTACACCGCCGTCCCGTTCACCCAACCCCGCCGCCGAGCCCGTAAAACCGATGGAAGGACCCGTCACCTTCCCCGCCCCCGTCGCTCTCCCGACGCCGATCGCCACCCCGTCCTCCGAGTACTCGCCCTCGTTCGTCCATCAGGACCGATGCGGCGGGCCGGCTGAGGACCTGCTCTCGAGCACGCTCAAGAAGGAGTCGTGCCTCTTGACTCCGCCGTCGTCGTCGCCGCCGTCTCGCCTATCGACCTTCCCCTTCCCCAAGCTTGCCATCCCGTCCGTCATTTCGGGCACGCCCGAGCAGCTCGTCCACAACCGTATCCGCGAGCTTGCCCTCCGGGGCGAGGAGGAGGGCGCTTTCTTTGCGGCCGACCTTGGAGAGGTCTATAAAGCATGGAAGCTCTGGCGCGACTGTCTTCCACGCGTCGAGCTCTTCTACGGTGCGGCTCATCTCACCGAAATACGTCGGCTTCATTCCGATGGAGCACTGACTCTCGCTCGTTTTTCAAACCCGTTCTGCCCCACCACCCTTAGCCGTCAAGTGCAACCCCGACCCGGTCGTCCTCCACCTGCTTTCGCTTCTCGGAACCGGCTTTGACTGCGCTTCGTACGCCGAGATCAGCAACGTCCTTTCGCTTCCGAACGCGCCCTCGCCCGACTCGATCATCTTTGCCAACCCGTGCAAGCCAGCGAGCTTCATCCGTCACGCCCGCGATCTCAAGGTTGACGCCATGACCTTTGACAACACGGACGAGCTCATCAAGATTGCCCGCCTACACCCGTCTGCCAAGCTCGTTCTCCGCATTCTGACCGACGATTCCAAGTCGCTCTGTCGCCTCGGCCTGAAGTTTGGAGCTCCGCTCGACACGTGCCGGGCGCTGCTGACGCTCGCCCGGACGCTCGGCCTCGACGTCGTCGGCGTCTCGTTCCACGTCGGCTCTGGTTGCAAGGACCCCCAGATGTTTGACGACGCTATTTCGCGCGCTCGCGCCGTCTTTGACATGGGTCGTGAGGTCGGCTACCGCTTCTCGCTCCTCGATGTCGGAGGCGGCTTTGAGAAGGAGAACTTTGTCGAGATGGCTCGTGTTCTCAATGTCGCGCTCGAGCGCCACTTCCCCGCGGCCGACGGGGTCCGCGTCATCGGCGAGCCGGGACGCTTCCTCGTCAGCACGGCGTTTACGCTCGCGACCAACGTCGTCGCCCGCCGTGCGACGGCTGCGACTGCCCTCAAGCCGGCCGACCAGACTTGGCCGCGGGCCGGCACGCCCGACACCGACGACGACATGGTCATCTCGGACCGGATGGCGAGCTCGATCGTCTCGCTCGACGGCTCGCTCGAGGGTAGCATGCACCTCGGCGACGCTGGCCTCGAGGAGGAGGACACGCCCAAGGTCATGTGTGAGTTTTATCAACGCGTACGCGCTCTCCTCAACCGAAAGACGCTAATCTTCTCGGTGTCTATCCTATCGCAGACTACATCAATGACGGCGTCTACGGCTCGTTCAACTGCATCATGTTCGATCACCAGATTGTCCACCCGTTCCCGCTCACGCTCGGCGGCGGCGCCCAGACGTGCCCTTTCCCGGCCGCCTTCCCGCCCAACATCCAGCTCGAAGAGGACCTCACGGTCCAGATGGGCTACGCCGCTCCGCGCGGTCGGGCCGAGCTTGCCTCAATCTGGGGTCCGACGTGCGACTCGATCGACTGCGTTCGCAACGTTGTCGTCCTCCCTAAGGCGCTCGAGGTCGGCGACTGGCTCGGCTGGGGCGAGATGGGCGCTTACACCATCTGCGCCGCCAGCACTTTCAACGGGTGCGTCGGTTTGCGCCGATGAAATATCCGGCGGAAGCAACTACGGCTGACTTCCTACACCTCGGCTGCCTCTTCAAACAGCTTCATGAAGTCGCCCGTCTTTTACACGACTGGCGCCGACCCGGCAGCCGCAGCTGAGGTCGCTCGCGTCCTTAACATGGCCGCCTTCTAAGAGTGCTTCTAACGGTTCTCAATAATTCAGGCTCTTCCGTGCGGTCTGCACGCAAGCCGTTGATGTATAATGGAGGACGCTCGCC
Organism: Cystofilobasidium macerans; assembly: GCA_014825765.1. Classification (NCBI taxonomy): domain Eukaryota; kingdom Fungi; phylum Basidiomycota; class Tremellomycetes; order Cystofilobasidiales; family Cystofilobasidiaceae; genus Cystofilobasidium; species Cystofilobasidium macerans. The sequence continues at coordinate 7,103 of MVAP01000209.1, read as the reverse complement.
TCGACTCTCATCCGTCAATGCTCGTCGTTGATTAGTTTCCTCACCTCGTCCGCTCTTGCTTCCCATTTTCTTTTGCCGTTCACGTCCCGCCCCTGCTTATTTCCGCTCTCTTGTTCTTCTCTTACCACATGACACTTTTATGCTGCTCGATGAGTGACTCATCAGTCTGAAAAGCTTGGCGAGGGTTGATGCTCACTAGCAAGTATCGACAGCAGACCGAAGGCGGCTGGCTAGCTCGAGCTCGCCCTGCCCGCGGCCGACCACCGTTGCTTGGGCTGAACGGCCCGCCCCGCCTGAGCTGCGATCTGCAACCACGCTTTGCACTCTCCCTTCTCTTCGCAAGCTAGTCTCCGCCTCTCCCATTTGAGGTATCGGCAGCAGCAGCAGTTGACGCAGCGCCTATATCTCGTCCGGTTGCCGACAGCAGAGGCGGCCCTCCGACGACGATGGACCAGCGAGGTCCGTTCGATGGCGGCGCAGGTGGACCCAGCAGCACCCTTGGGCAGCAGCAGCAGCAACACCTCCAGCAGACTGCCCCGCCGCCGGGCCTGGCTAGCTCCTTCAACCAGCCAGCGCTTCACATGCCGACCAATGGCCACTCGATTCAGCCGGGCCAGCCGCATCAGCAGCAGGCCCACTTTGGCGCGGGCCTCGGCGGCGGAAGCCACCCTCAGGCGACCTCGCAATTCCACGCCTACCGAGCTGGCTCACCTCAGTCGGGCGTATACGGAATGTTACCGCCAGCAGATCAGGGTGGCAGTCGCTACTATGGCCAGGGCCTCGGTCCGGGTGCCGTCGGCGGACCAGGGTCCGATGGCGGCTTTCAACAGCATCCGGGCCACCATCTGCAGCAGCAGGCCCATCAGCAGCTGCAGCATCAGCAGCCGGCGTATGCCTCGCAGCAACAGCAGCAGCAGCATCAGCAGTACCTGAGGCAACAGCAGATACAGCAGCAGCAACATCTTCAGCAGCAGCAGGCCCAGCACTTCCAGCAGCAGCAGCAGCAGCAGCAGCAGCAACAGCACCAGACGCAACAGCAGCACCCACATCAAGCCCTTCAGCAGCTGTCACAGCCGCCTCATCAACAACAGGCGTTTCACGGTGGTCAAGGTCCGCCTAAAACGCGCGAAGATTCGGTCATAAAGCTTGAGGATGTTCCTCCAACCCCCATCCAGTCGATGAGTCATAGCCATCCCGAGCAGCCACCTTCGCGCCCGGCTTCGGCCGCTTCATCGCATGGGACGAGCCACACTGGCGGCGGCCATGGCGCAGAGTCATCGCGGTCAAACGCAAAGTCGGCCAAGCGGGCGGTTCAATCGTGCTCCGAGTGCAGGCGGCGCAAGATCCGCTGCGATCGCGTCTTTCCCTGCACACCCTGCCGCCAAAGAGGCGACTCAGCCATCTGCCGCGAGGTCGAGAAGCACATACCAACCTCGACCGGATGCGCGACGTCAGGCGACCTGCTTGCCCTCACACATCGCGTCGCGAGCCTCGAGGGCCTCCTCCAGTCCAAGGGCTTCCTCGGCACAGGCGAGGTCGACCGCATCTCTGGAGGTAAGGGTCGGATCGGCGACGGCCTGAAGGAGCAGTGGGCCGCCGGCCTTCGCGAAGGGGGCGCTAACGAAGGCTCGCCGACCGTCTGGGAACGCGACTTCAATGTCCCTGCTGGTGGAAGTGGCGCAACGGCCGAGACCGAGGAAGAGGCATTCGCACCCGGAAGCGCACGTAAGGGCAAGAAGCGTAAACTCGCGCCCACGCCTAAGGCGGGCACCAAAACGCCAACGTCGGCCAAAAAGGCTAGCCGACCGTCAACGGCCCATGCCTCTGATGTAGAGGGTCCTGATGCCGCTGCTAATGACACGGACGAGTCGCCCGAAGGCGGGCTCGACTCAGAGACAGAGGATGCTGCACAGACTCTCGAGGTCGGTTCAGGATTCTCCGCTGTTCGCCTCGACAACGAATAGTCGCGCTGACCGCTTGGCCCTTGACTTTGCAGCACCTAGCCTTTGGTCGTCGACGAGAGAATCCCCAGCCAGTGCAAGCGACCGCAGCTCGCTCGCCTAACCGACCGATCCTGCCGCTGCCCAACTTGTCGGCCCACCATCGACCAATGCTGTCCTCGCCCTCGTCGTACAGCAACGATCTGCCGAGCATTACCTCACCGAAAAATGTGCCCAAGCTGCTGCCGTCCATTATCGGCGGCCCGTCCGACGCGGGCCTCATGTCAAACGCTTCGGCAACTGGCTCAATGAACGCGACCCTGCTCAATCACCAGTCGCTAGTAGCCATGGGCCAGAAGACGCCGGCAGCCTCGGTTGGCGGACCGGTAGCCATCGCTGCCGGTGTCGCCAGCTCGAGCCCGGGGACCGAAGACAACTTGCCGAGCACGGCGCCGAAGGGCAAGTGGGACGAGATGCTAAAGATAATGGCCGACGGCAAGGACGGCTTCAAGGGCGTCTTCGACGTCTTCTTTCAGCGATCCGACCTCTTCATGGAGGCCTTCCTCAGTTGTCTGCCCGGCGAAGCCAAGGAGCGGATCCTGATAAAGCACGTTCGTCCTCTCCCCCTTCCTTTCAACCACTTTTGACGCATAGGAAGCTCACGTTACGATGCTGTTTGGTTGCGCAGTACTTTTCCAAGGTCGAGTGGTTTCATCACTGCTTGCGTGCGTCCTTGTCGATCGCTCCTTTTCTATCTCAGCCTCTTTGACGTCTTGCTAATTAACGCCCCACTCCTGCGACTTGTAGACAAGCCGACGATTCTGCGGCAATGCGAGGAATTCTGGGCGATTCCGCGCGAGCGCCGCGCCCTGGTCTGCTCGCCGAGCTGGGTCGGCTTGTTGCAGATGCTGCTCTGCGTGCGTCCTCCTTCATCATCGCGGCAAGCGTGATGTGCTCGCTGACCTATATGTTGAACGTCACCGTGCCAGCTGAGTCTGAACTTCATGGACTCCGAGAGTGCGTCACCATTGGCTCGCATTTCTGCCTGTCCTCGCTGACCCCGTCTTACGCTCTTGTAGCTGCGGCTGCCGCTGGCTTCTCGAAGGAGGACGAGGTCACGTGCGTAAGAGGCCGACCGACGATCTGCCTGCCATCCCGACTGATCAATTCTCTCCTGCCATAGGCTGCCGTCCATTTGGTATTCTGCGACAAGAGGTGCACTGTGGCAGAGCGACTTCCTTACGAACCACTCACTCGAGAATCTCCAAGTGATTGTCCTCTGCGGCGTCTACGTCGTGCGTCTCCATCCCGTCTAATGTAGACGTGGCGCCAGCGCTGATCGATTGCTGTTCTTCTTACAGATCAACCAAGACCGTGCGGACGCCCAATGGGGCATCCTCGGTGCGGGTATCAAGATCGCGCACATGATGGGCCTTAACCGGCTCGGACCGGAGCAGCTGGTTGTCCCCGAAGGCGAGCAGCCCAAGCAGTGGGTCGGCCGCTGGGAGAGTGTCGTCACACGGGAAACGGCTCGGCGTGTCTGGTGGCAGTCCGTACCCTTTCCATTCCAATCAGCTGCTGCATCTGGACGCTCCGCTTATGTCTCTGCTCTTTCTCCTGCCAGGCTCGTCTTTCTTGACTGGTCTCTGGCCTCGGCCTATGGCTACTCGTGCACGATACACCCAGAGCAGATCTCGTGCTCACTGCCGGCCAACGTGCAGGATGAGGACATCGTCGATGGCAGGCCGCTGCAGCCGCAGTCGAAGGAGATTCACACGGTCCGTCACGCAGACACCGGGCTGCGCTGTCAATACTCGCACTGACTTGTATACGCGCCTATTCTCTTTCCCTTTGTAGCCTATGTCGTACCACCTCACGCGCCTTCGGCTTTGTCGGACGTCGTACCAGATCATCGTTCTCATGAACACTTCGCCGCATCCGCCGTACGATATGGTCCTTGCAATCGACGCCGAGTTCAAGAAGATCGGCCAGGAGGTGCGCCCTTGCTTCTCGACTGACGCTCGTCCTGCACTCAAACTGATGCCGAGGACCCGTGCCTTCAAGATGCCCGAGTACTTTAAGATCTCAAAGGAGCGCCCACTCGAGCCACCAACGGATGACATCAGCGACGAGGATCTCGTGAAGCACTGGGAGCGCGTCATTTCGAACCTCTCGCTCCAGACGCGGTGGATGCGGCTTCACCGGCCTTTCCTCAGCAGGGGCTATACGAACCGCAAGTACCTCTATTCGCAGCAGCAGTGTGTTCGAGCGGCGCGCGAGTCGATCGCTATCGTCCGCGACGGGGTCGGCACCTCGCAGTCGGCGACCTTTTTCGAGCGGTGGTGGTGCGTGTCCTGCGTCACATCATCACTTTCAGACACCTCAAGTGGCAGCACTGACTCCTGACTTTCATTCACAGGATTCCGGTCCTTTACACATGTGCGTGTACCTGCCCTAGCAGTCCTGACCCTCATTCCGCCTATGACTGCCTGATCTGATCATCTGGGTCGCTCCCCTCTCTCCCCCTTTCGCAGTCTTCGCATCGTGTGTCCTTTGCATCGATCTCCTGCATACGGTCCGGGATATCGAATGGGATGCCAAGCTTCAGGAGGTTTACCAGGGTCTCAAGTATCTGAAGTCAATCCTCATTCGCTCGCATTTCTTCGAAGCGGGATCGCTTGCTGACCGTCATTCGTTCTTCCCGCGCAGGAACATCGAGCGCTATTCGTCGCCGGCGCGGGGTTCGGTTAAGGTTATTGAGACCCTGCTTGCTGAGGCGACGACGCGGCCGGCGAACACGGCCGATCGACCGATCCGCAAAATGTCAATCGACACGATGTCATCCGGATCGGATCCCGACTCGCAGAGCGGCGGACTCCAGCGCGCGGTCCGGCGGCTTGTCCAAACGAACGGCGTCGCGACGTCACCAATGCCCGCAGCGATCGATACGCCCAGCCCGGCCGTCAATGGCGCATCGCCGGCACCATCGCTCAGCCTCGCCAGGCAAGCTACTGGTGCGGCAGCGGCAGCGATCAGCACGCCGAACGGCGGCTCGCTCCGCTCGCCTCCGACAAAGACGCCGACTGACGCAGCAGGCAAGACGAATGGTTCGCGGCCTGCCCTCCATCAAATGTCGCAGTCGCTGCCTACCGACATTCAGCAGCAACAGCAGCTTCAACAACAGCAGATGAGCGCGGCCCGTGGCGGCGCCGCATCGAGCGACATGCCGCCGCCGCAAACCCTGCCAACTCACCAACAGCAGCAGCAGGTCGGGCCCGGTGGCTTTGATGCCTCGACTGCAGGGGCGAATTTCGGCGGCTGGGGCGACGGCAGCGACTTTTTCAGCTCGAACAACCTCGGTTTTGGCACCTTTGGTGGCCAGACCAATACCGAGGTCGGCATTCCTCCCAACGACGCCTCATTTGTCGACAAGTGCGTTCTCTGCTCGCCTTTGACTGTTCACGGAATAAGCGCTGATCATGTAGTCCCCTCTTGCAGCGACCTCATGAGCCAAATCTTGTCGCTGCCGGACCTCGACTGGATGCTCGGCCCTAACGGAGGTGCGTCCGCAGCCGGCTCAGTTTGGCCACGCTGATCGTTACTGATCCTACTTTCACTATCTCGCCCTTCACCAGAGAGCAGCGCCTTCTGATGCGGGCCATGTGACCTCTCCTTTTTCCCATCTCTATTCATCGCACCTTCGTGTCTTTCACCTGTACCGCCCAGCCCTCTCCGCTTGTTGTTCACCTGCCGCCGTCGCCGCCCTAATCTGTCTATCACAAGGATATTGGAAAGTCTGGCGACTGACTCAGAGGGCACGCGCCCTAGTTTAACGTCTCCTTGTCGGAAGCAGGGCACTCGCGCGCGCTTGCCATTCAGCGACCCATCTATAGACCCTCCACGACGTCTCCTAAACGGCGTATGTCTCGGGTCCCTCCAGGCCAAGCAGTCGGTTGCCGCACCACGATGGGCGGAAGCCACCGGCGTTGTTCCAGTAAGATCGGCAGCGCATGCTGAAGCCGTAGGGAAACTCGTAGCCGCGTTCGCCGCGGGCGTAGTCACCTGCGAAGCCGTGCGGCATGACGGCCTTGTCAACCTTGCGTAGGTTGGTGAGGTGCGTTCGAGCAAACGCGAAGGCCGACAGGGCCTTGCGCTGGAGCTCGGCCGGATCCCTCAGGGCGGTTGCGATAACCTCGTCGATTTGCTGGGAAGGCGCAGAAGGGGGAGTCAGCCAAGCGCTTTGTGCGAAGAGCCCTCCTGCTTGACGTCGGACGAACCGCAATCGACCACCATGGCTGCAAGACAACCATGAAGGACTTGAGCTCATCCTCCATCTCGGTGGGGACGTCGCCAGCGATGACGCATCCGCTGCAATCAAATCAGATCAGTGCTTTGTCAGCGTCGCGGTGGTACCCCTCCGCTTCGCGTGCTGACTGACCTCAGCATCGCTTGCGCATATCTGGGCAAGGGCAAGGTGGAAGTCAGTATCGCGTCAAACGAGGGCGGGAAAAGAAAGTGCTCGGAGGAAACCAACTTCCGGATCATCTTGCGCTCAACGCTTGAGTCAAACTAGCAGGGGAGAGTGAGAGCGAGTCGAGGCTAATCAGCGTCGGCAGACCAGTAATGCTGGGCAAACGGGTCTTCGCGTACCACGCAAATCCTTGCCTCGCGCATGCCTCTAGCAAAGTCGGCTCGGATCGCCCGGTGGCTCGCATGTAAGGGTGAAGTGACATCGTACGACTCCTCTGGATTGGTCATGGCCGAATCTGGGTATGAAACGCCGTAGCCTGACCAGGGGGAGTTGCGGGTGTGAAGCAAGTTAAGTGAATGATCAGGGCGAGAGAGATGACAGGGCTCGTAGGCATCAACGGACCTGGATGCGGGTGACGGACGACGATGGACGTCGTCTGGTCCTGGATCGCGCGCGAGATGGTTGATCGGAGAGGGTAGAAGTCACCCTCGAATCTGCAGAACGGGTTCGAGAACATCAGCGGCGGCGGCTACGCGCAGCAGTACAGGCAGGCAGGCAGGACGCAGCCGCACCCGAAGAGAACGGCGTCCTGCTTCTTGTCGCGCCAGTTGTTGAGCGGGAAGAAGTCCCACGGGTTGGCCTTCAGGTTTACAGGGCAGAGCAGTCGATCAGTGGACGGTTCAAGATGAGCT
>MVAP01000208.1:0-13551 GCA_014825765.1 Cystofilobasidium macerans | reverse complement strand
CGACTGCCTTAAGCGGCTGCGCCGCGTCTTGTCCGATCGCCGGTCCACCGGACTTCTGCGACCAGTCCGCATTCCGGCCGAAAGCGAAGAACACTGGCTGACATCCCGTCATTCTACCCTCCTCCCGCCGCCTTCGCCCCCTCTCAGCCCGTCGTCGCCCAACCTCGCAGCGCTCGCTGCCTTACCGTCACCTTCGACGCTTCCTCTTGGCCTGCCGCCTCACCCTACAGCACGCCCGGACGCGGGCTCAAGTACCAACACCAGCGCGAGCGGGTCGTCCTTCTTTCCTCCCTCGCCGCCTCCTGACGCTGCCCACGCGCTTCAACACCAAGCCCTCTCCCTCCCGCTTATTTCGCCCTTCGCAAAGGCATTGTACCCCCTTCCTCCGCTCCCTGCGGATGTAGCGAGGCGAAATGTTGCGGCCGGTCTAACGCCCTCCGGCGGAGGCCCTTCCACCACCTCCGGCCGGTCGCAAAGTAGTTCGAGAGGGGCGGGCAGCGTCAGCTCGCGCAAGTCTGGCTCAAACAAGCAGGCTGCGAACTCGGCGGGAACAGGAGCGGGTCAGGAAGGTATCGACCTGACAAGGTGGTACGCCCAGGTCAATGCCAATCCGGTGTGGAAGCTCGTCGGCGGCGCGCGGAAATGTCTCGGCTCAGACGACTGGGCAGTGCGTTGTTCCCTCGTTCCCTTCCTTCTCTCCGCTGAGCCGGTGGCTGACTGCCCCTGTTCCGCTCGATTACGGAGCTCAGACCGCGCATCAGGAGCTCCGTTTCCTGCGCGCCATGGGCCGGATCGAGCAGCTCAAGCAGGAAGGTCGCTGGTCGTTCCGCCAGCCTAAGAAGCAAAAGGGCCCACCGGTCGGCAAATCGAGCTGGGACTGGATGCTCGAAGAGATGGTGCGTCGTTTCGCCTTCGCTCCTTTCTTTCTCTTTCTCCCTCTCTTCCCTCCATCCCTGGTTCCTTTCACCTGACACAAGTATGGCGACGGCTGCTGACCCCTGGGTGTGTCTATGCTCTCCCTTGAGCAGAAGTGGCTTCAGACAGATTTCCGGGAGGAGCGCGTCTGGAAGGTCGCTGCCTGTTGGGAGCTTTCCCAGGCCGTCCTCGCCTTCCACCATGCGCGCGACAAGCGCGAAGTGTGCGTCCGCGTCGGGGGTCGGTGGGCGGAGGTGCGGCCTGAGCATTCGCAAGAGAGGGCTGAGACAGAGGAGGCGGTCGCTGTGAAGGAGGAGCCGGAGGAGTCCGGCGTCGCCGCTAGGCTCAAGCGTCGACGGCGAGGCGGGCCCGATTCGCCTGTCAAGCGCGATCCGGCGATCACAGCTCACGACGACGGTGACGCCGAGCATGATGAGGAGATGCAGGTCGACGCCGACGTCGAGCTGCCCTTGTCGTCGACCGCGGCAGGTGGACCGATCCCGATGCTTAAGGAACCGGACGACGACGCCGATAAGGTCGCGGTCGAGAGGCAAGTTGCGGCCGTCATCGAGGAGGAGGGCGACGACGAGGACGCGGTTGGCGAGCCGATGGACGAGGACGAGCCTGCGTTTGCCGAGCCGGCGGCAATTCGGACGGCTCCTGTTCCTCCTCCGACGCCAGCGAGCGCAAGTCCGCAAGAAATGGCGGTTGCCGACAAGAAGCCGTCGGTAGTCGCAGCGTCAGGTCTGCCGCTGCAGAGGCATGACGATCTACCGACGCCCCCGCCCGATTCGGTCTCGCACCCGTCCGAACTCGCGCCGGGCCAAACCCAGACGGCCGCGCAGGCCGCAGCCGAGGCGGCCCAGCTCAAGGCCGAGCGTCTAGCGAAGCAGCACGGTCGACTGAGGTCGGCGCTCGCGACGCTCGCCCCCTCGGCGCTCACGCTCGACTTTGCGCCGTTTTTCGACGAGTCCTCGAGCATGAAGCATGGCAGCGGGGAGAAGCTCGAAGACGACAGCCCGCAGACGCCGCCCGAGCTGTCAGCGCTTGCGCTCCAGGAGCTCTTTGGTGACATCACAGCTTACGTCCCTCCGACGCCACTCTCGCCCTCGCTTCACGCCCAGGGCAAGATTGACCGACGGATTGACGACGCCACTGCTTCGGGTGGCAAGCTCGCACACACGAGTCGGTTGATGGACATCCGACCGGTGCTCGTCAGCACGCTCAACCCAGGCCGGAAGCGCAAGGGCGAGCGCTGGGACGACCTGAGCGACCTCTGGGGCGGAGCGGAGGATCTCCGCGACCTGGCCGAAATGAAGGGCGAGGTCTACAGCTCCGGCATCCGTGCGTCGCCTTGATTGCCTTTCCTTCGCAAGCTGCCTGCTGACACTCTTCCGCCCTCCGCTACAGCCCTCTTCGCCGGCAAGAAGGCCCGCGACTCGGCCCATCTGCCGATCCTTGTCAAGCCGCCGCTGCCGCGCAATTTCGAGACGCGGCTGGCGTCGACCATCTGGCAACAGGACGATGACGTTGTCCTCCAGCGGCTCTGCCTTCAGTTTCCCTTCAACTGGCAGCTCATCTCGGATGCGTTCAACACGGCGCGACGGACGCTCTCGATCGACCGGCGCTCGCCCTGGGACTGCTACCAGCGGTGGAATAAGAAGTGGAACCCCAACAAGGAGGCCGACTTGCCGCCCGACGTGGAGACCGAGGGCACTCAGTCGCCCGGCGGGACCATCTCGAAGAAGATGGCCAAGGTGATGCCGGCCCTGCTCGACGCCAAGTACGAGGGCAGTAAGAAGAAGCTCCGTCACGCCAAGCTCTATGAGGCCATGCGTAAAACGGCCAAGCGGCGCGACATCACGAACCGCAAGCCGAACCGTAAGTCTTCACACCCCTCTCCCCCCCCCCCCTTCCCCCCTTTTTCGGCTCAGTCATTGTCCGGCTCAGTCATTGCGGACAAGCACTTGAAAGACCTACTTACGTCTTCGACCGCTTTCCAGTGAAAGGCGAGCCGCGCCGCGTCCTGACGGCGCACGAGTCGCACCACGCATTTGTTGCGTCACGGCCGGGCACGCCGCAGGAACTCAGCCAGGCCAAGTTTGAGCGCGACCGGGCCTACCACGAGCGCGAGATGCACGAGCAGCAGGCCCGGCAGCAGGCCATGTACCGCGCGATTCAGGCTCGCCAGCAAGGCCAAGCGGTGCGTTTCTTGTTAGGTCTGCGCCCTCGCTTCGTTGTGGCTGATCCTCCCTGCTGCAGAACTCCAACGTACCGAGGCCTCCTCCTCCGGGCCAGCAGGCGCATCCGCAGGGTCCGCCCGGCGCTCATCCGGGCCAGAGCAACCACAACGGCCAGCCGCATGGCGGCCAGGCATCGGGCCCGGCCGTCCCTCGACCCCCGCCCACGGCTCAGCAGCAGGCAGCCCATCTGCAAGCCCTCGCCCAGCGGGCAGCCGCCGCGGCCAATGCCAGCGGCGGGCGCATGACGGCCGCCCAGCTGAGCCAGATGCAAGCCATTCAGGCCGCTCAGCGCGCGGCAGCTGCAGCGGCGGCGGGCAACCAAGTCCCTGGCGGTTCCGGCGCAGGCGGGCCGCCAATGCAGCAGCGGACCGGAACGCCTGTCCAGCAGCTCCAGCTCCAGCAGCAACAACAGCAGCAGCATCTCGCTCAGCAACAGCAGCAGCTTCTTCTCCAGCAGCAGCAACGGGCAGCGCAGTTGCAGCAACAGCAACAACAGCAGCAGCAACAACAACAACAACAACAGCAGCAGGGACCGCCATCTCAGCAGCAGCAACACCATCAGCAGCAGGGTCCTCCGCAGGGTCAAAGCCATCCGCCACCACCTGGCCCAAAGTGACCGCCGTCTTTGCTAGCCCTCATTATCTCTTTCCCGCTTTCCCGTTGCGCGTCTTCTATTCCTTTCTCTCCGAATGCTCCGTTGCTCTTGTTGCGTTTGACACCTGTACACCTAGTCGATGGCATGTACGCTGGTCCTGACGAATTGGGTGGCGCGGTCATCTGTCGCAGCAGGATGGAGACAGGCTCATATGAAGCCGCTGCGATTGCCCGGCACCCTGACGGCCGGCGTCCTATCGCTCTGTCGGAAGCTGGCGGGGAGCGTCAGTTGACCGACCGCCAGCCAATCATTGGCCCTTTCCGTCTTCGGAGCTCTCGAGCCTTGGTTTGCCTGAGGCATCGTTCTGCGAAGGGGAGCGGGGGGGGGGGGGGGGGGCTTGGAAAAGCCGTCGTGTGACATCCGACGGTCTCGCAACTGGGCTGATGCTGGGCCGATATAGTCTCGTCATAGGGAGGTCATGATTATCGTGAGAGAGGAGATACAAAGGCAAGTGGGCCGGCAGGAGTGTCCAAGGCAAGAGCAAAAGTAGAGAGATACAGTGATGGAGAAGCAGCTAGGCAGTGTAAGGAGGAAGCGTGATCGAGATCCGGTCGCAACTGGCGTCGGCCAGGTCGACCTTGCCCCGGTAGAGGTTGACGACCTCGGTCGATCCTGCCGACGACGAGACGAGGGCTTCAACGACGAGCTCCGAGGCAAAGCGAAGGCCGGCGCTCGTTGGCGTCCAGTGGAGGGTCGACGGCCGGATGACATTGTCCTTTGGGATAATGCCGTCAATGACGAACGACCACTCGCCCCGACCGTTCCAGGCGGCGCCGTCAAAGACGACCTGCTCGTCGCCATTCGACTTGCCCGAACCGGCTATCCAGTCCTCGATCAGGCCCGTCTCGCCGTCCTTCTCCCAGCCTTGCCTCCGTCCGGCCTGGCCGACCAGGCGCCGGGGCGAGCCGACGAGCTCGCGCTCTCCAGTGGCGTTCCGGAGGAGGACCGTCTGGGCAATGAATGATCGGAGGCCGAGAATCGTCGTCGTCCGGGGCGGCTCGGACAGCGTAAGCGATAGCTTAACCGAGGCGCCAAGCGTCAGATGGTCCGACTCGACCTCGACAACTTGCGGGCCCGACCAGGGCCGGCTGACCGACCGCTTGGCAGCAAATCGGAGCTCGCCAGCATCCTCGCGCGAGCGAGGGACGACGACGACGTCGACCTCGGTCCGGCTGGCAAGCTTGCGGCCCTTGAGGAGCGAGCCTGAGCCGGGAACAGAGGAGCGCAGGACGTAGCGGAGCCGGCCGTACGACGAGCAGACGCTCGGGGACGAGTCAGCCGGTAGACGGAACTCGAACTGGAAGACGTTGAGACCGCGCTCGAGCTCGACACCCTCAGCATCTCCGCCGAGGCAGGCGACGAGGGAGGCCTCCCAGCGAGCGAGGTCAAACTCCTCGGGCGGGCAGTGCAAGCGCGCCTCGGCGACCGATGAGCCGACGGTGCGCTTGAGAGCGAGCGACTGGTGGGCCGTGAGACTGAGCTTGACGTCGTCAACGGTGCGCCGCTCGGACGAGGTGATGGCGATCACGCCCTGAAGGATGGCAGGCTGCGGGAGGGAAGGGATACTTAGATGAGCCTTAACAATCAGAGTCGTCGGAGTGACGCAGGAGAGACGTACGCTTGACTCGTCCGGCGGAGGAGCATCCCATTCGTCCTCCCACCTAGCGCTCGCCTTCGCCGGCGGACGGACAAATACCTTCTGCTCGGCGAGGATGACACGGACGGCCGTCCTGCGCTCATCGAGCGCAGAGAGCGCAGTACGCATGTGTGGCAGAAGCTGAGCGCAGTCGGCTGAGGAGAGGTGGACGAGAGAGCCTTGCTGGCTGAGCGCTGGGTTGGGTGCGCAGTCGGACGAGAAGGACGAGGTGGAGGTGTCCTCGAGCGAGTGTCGTCGAGGTGAGGGTGAGAGCCGGCGGCTCAGACGGCCTCCACCGCTGCCAGATGCTGCGGAAGATGGCGGGGGCTTGGTTGCGCGGAACAGGGCGCGGGCGCGGGACGAGGTGGAGGTCGAAGCCAAGGATGAGGTTGGGACGGAGGGGTCAGACGACCTCCTTCGTGCGAGGAGCATGGCGTCGTCCTCTGCTGGCGATGGTGGGTATGGTGGACAGAGGTCGTTTGCGGGAGGTGGAGGAGGGAAGGCGAGCATCATGGCGGGCGACCAGCAGTTATAGCTGACTCGGAGGAAGGGCTCGGCGTCGGCTCGGCAGGGCGAGGCAGGGCGGAGATGGTCTCGAGGCGATAACGACTGGAGCGGCGGGACCGGCAGAGCGAGTCAGCGGGCAGGGTCACGCGGGCCGAGAGCGAAGCAGGGCTCGGCACAACTCACTGCGTCGTCTGGGCAGGCGAGGGCAAGGTCAGAGAGATAGCGAGAGGATGAGCGTCAGCAGCGAGGCGAGCTCCTCCTCCCTCTCGCCTCACGATGGCCCTGTCTGCTTCGTCTGCTCCGAACTTTGCAAGGGGCAAGGGCCAGCCGCTGCCGGCACCGTCGCAGACGGGGCGTAGCGCAGGCGGAAAGGGCAAGCGCGACGCCAGCCGGCAGGCCCGCGCGCGCCCGACTAGGCAGGGCCTGCGCTAAGCTAGCCGTCCCCCGCATCCCCTTGTGTGGGGCGTAGCCGTGCACCCCTCATCATCATCATCCTGCTGCAAGACGAGAGACGACGAGAGGACCTCTACCGGGCGAGAGTAGCAGGAGTATGGCAGAGCGGAGCAGCATGGGCAGGAGGTCACGCTTGGCAACGGTGGCTTGCCAGAGGCAGCCAAGCACGCCGCCAGAGGCTCAGATAGGCCGGCCTCGGAGGGACGAGCCAGGAGGCGATCGACCGGCTCTGGCCGGCTGCTGGAGCCGTTGCCGAGCCGCAGGCAAGCAGGCTGCGCAGCTCCTGGCCGCCCATCCGGTGGCAGAGATGCACCTTTGCGACAAGCTATTAGAAGGACGGCCACGGAAGCAAAGGCGATTGACAACATGTATTGAGGGCGCTGCCTATTGGTGGCAGAGCAGATGTCATTCGCCAGGTCTTTGGGAGGTCTACGAGGGAGCACGTAGACCTGGATGAGGAGCCCAACCGGCAGGCGAGGGAGCGCGAAGGACAACGAAGGGACGAGACAGCGAGGAGACGTGAACAACAAGAGGTAATGCGACGAGAGCGAATCGGAAGAGGAACAGGCCGGGCAAAGATTCTGCCGAAAGTAAGGCGTGGAAAGTCGGCCTACTTGGTGAAGACCCAGAGGGCGTTGCCGCCGCCGCAGAGCTCAGACTGAGCGCCGCCGCAGGGCATGTTGCAGGACGTGCTGCGAGCAGCCGAGGCGATGTCGACGCCAGAGTCGCAGTAGCACTCGGATCCGTACTCCACGCCGGCCTGGTTGAAGCCCTTCGACGAGCAGAAGTCGGTGCACATGGTTTGCGTCATGTTGTCGTCCGAGAAAGAGTCGCCGTTGAAGGTCCGGAAGCCGTCACCCTCAGCGAGACACGCCTTGGCGGCCGTCCAGCCGTTGGCGAGCGTCTGCGAGGTCTGGTCGACTTTCGAGGCGGTGAAGATGATCATGGCCTGGCCGCCACCGCAGATCTTGGTCGAGTCGCCGGAGCAAGGAGAGTTACACTGGTCGCTGGGGATCGAGACCGAGACCTTGTCGTCGCAGTAGCACTCGCGGCCAAACTCGACACCGGCAACCGGGTAGCCGGCATTGGCGCAGTAAGAGGTGCAGAGCTGGTAGGTCATCTCGTTGGACTGGAACGCAGCGCCCTTGAGGAGACGACCATTGACCTCGGCGATGCAGGCGCCAGTCGTGCTGTAGCCGTTCGAAGTCGTGAAGGCGCCGACATTGATGCCAGCGGAGCCCGACGAACCAGAGCCAGTCGAGGAACCTGAGCCGGTAGCGGGAGCGATGTAGCCGGCGACGGGCGTGAGCGTCGAATCGAGGGCAGCCGTGTTGCGGTAGAGCTGGATGCCAGCGGCGCTTCCACAGGTGAGGGAGCTGTCGCCGTTGCAGGGCTTGACGGCGTTAGTGGTCGTCGTGCCGAGCGAGCCACCGTTGACAAGTGAGTTGCCGCAGAAGCACTCTCCGCCGTTCTCGAGACCGGCGAGAAGGAAGCCGCGCGACGAGCACTCTGAAACACAGGCGGCAGGGGTCATCGAGGCCGAGTCCCCCTGAGAGCCGGTGAGGACGCGAGCGCCGCCCTGGATGAGGTCCGAGACGATAGCGTTCGAGGAGAGAGCCCAGCCGGCGGGGATGGAGCCGGATACGATGACGTTGGCGGGAGTAGCGACGGCGGCGGCCGAAGCGGAAGCCTTCGCAGCAGCAGCGGCCGCGACAGAGGCAGCAGCGACAGAAGCAGCAGCAGCCGAGGCCGAGGCAGCATTGGCTGCAGCAGAGGCAGCAGCACCGCCAGCAGCAGCAGAGGCGGCGGCAGCAGCAGCGACAGAGGCGGCGGCAGCAGCCGAGACCGAGGCGGCACTGGCCTTAGAGGCAGCGGCGATGGAGGCAGCAGCAGCGTTGGAAGCGACGGCGGCGGCGGAGGCAGCAGCGGCATTGGAAGCAATGGCGGCGTTGGAAGCAGCGGCAGCGGCAGAGGCAGCGGCAGCGTTGGAGGCGGCGGCAGCGGCAGAGGCAGAGGCAGCGGCAGCGTTGGAGGCAACGGCGACAGCCGAGGCGGCTGAGCCCGCTCCGGCAGCGACTGAAGGGGCGGGCAGGGCGTTAACGGAGGCCTTGGAGGCAACGGACGCAACCGAGGCCTTGGAGGCAATCGACAAAGCCGAAGCCTTCGAGGCGATGGAGGCGACGGAGGCTTGAGAGATAGCGGCCGCGGAGCTAGCAGAGCCCGAGCCGACGGAGCCCGAGACGGTGCCGCTGGCCTTGGTGATGCAAGAGTTGTACTGCCGGGTGCAGTCGTCGTAGCTGAAGCCCCACCAGTTCCACCAGGTCCAGGTGGCAAGCGAGTTGCAGACGGTCCGCTGCTTGTTGCACGAGTAGGCTAGGGCCGAGTAGAGATCGGTGAACTGCTGGCCCTCGCAGGAGTACTTGGAAACCTGGTAGGTGTAGACAGAGGCACAGCCCGTGCCACCGAGCGAGCCCGTCCAGGTCTGCCAGTTGTAGCCCGAGGTGACGAGGGCAGGAGCGGCGGCCGAGGTAATGGCCGGGGCGGGCGCGCCAGCTGAAGGTCCGACCGGAGCAGCCACGAGGGAGGCAGCCTTGGCGATTGAGGCGGCCGAGACCGAGCTGCAGAGCGTAACGAGCTTGGGTCAGCGCTGGAAGTTGTCGGCAAGATGGCTACTCGACTCACGCGACCGAGGCCTTGGAGGCGGCCGAGGCGACATAGGCGGCCGAGAGGGCCGAGGCGGCGCTGGCGGCCGACTTGACCGAGACGGACGAGACGCTGGCGATGGAGGCCGAGCCACTGGTGGAGCCCGACGAGGTGTAGCCATTGTCGCACCAGCCGTACCAGCAGCTGAGAGGATTGTGGACGCGTCAGATCGTGCATTGTAAGCGATAGCGGAGGACAGGCGACTTGGACGAGCGACTTACAACCAGCCCCAGGTACGTTTGTCGAGGTGGGTTAACTCGTTGGAGGCCTGGTAGTCACCGGAGGAGGCGGCGGCAACCGAGGCGAGGGAGATAGCGGGGAGAAGGAGGGCGGCACGCATGGTGAGGGGTTTGGGGGAGAGGAAGGCGGAGGGTCAAAGAAGGCGGGGGAGCGTGTAAGGGGAGGGGGGGAGGGGACCGGAAGCTTGAGTTCGATCGAGCGGCTGTCTTCTGTTGTGTGGATGGGGTTGAGGGAGCTGAAGAGAAGAAGCAGATGGTGAGCCGATTAGCCATGACCTTTATACCCATCTCGCTCGCGCGTGAGCCGTCGGCTCAGCCGGTCGTCTGGGTGAGCGATTTGTTTAACCGAGGCCGAGATCTCAAGGGTCTTTTTCCGAAGGCCGGTCGCCCGACGAGACCCTCCAGCATCCGGATGGACCTCTAGGCGTCGGTCAGGATAGGCCCACGACGGTCGGTCAGCGCAAAGTGCTGGCTTGGTCGGTGTCTCGTAGACAGAGACGAGCATCGAGGTCTCCCCTCCATGCGGCCATGGCCGAAGAGCAAGATATTTAAAAGGCCTCTCGGCTCGCGCAGCCTGCTGTTTCGCGGCCGGGCGAGACACGCAAGCAAGCTGCTGCAGAAGGGACCGCTCGCTTGGTCCACGGTCAAGGAGGCAATGTCTCCGAGGGTCAAGAGATCGGAGGCCGTCTACTGGTGGGCGTGTTTGTTCCGAGAGCCAAGCCAGAAAGAGGGGCGCTTGCCCACAGCCCAACTCATCGGCTGTCCGACCGGAGTCGCCGCCGCCGGCAGACCTATCATCTCAGACCGTCCTGGCTCCGTGCCTTCATGCGCTGACTGTGCCGACAATCAAAGCTGATTGGGTTGGCAGTCCAGGCTGGCCTCGAGATGACCAGGAGAACAATGCTCATGCTTTGGTCGGCCTGTCTCGCTGCGAGCTCCCCACGTCAAGGCACAGAAGGAGAACCCGGAACATACAGGTCGTCCGCCAGCCAAAGATGCGGCAGCCCCGGCATCAGTCGTCTACCGTCGCTTGACGTGAGACGAGCCCTTCTACGCCGGCCCCCGAAGGCCTTGCTCGCCAACGTCGACGAGCGCCTCGCGCACTCGATCCCACTCGGCTTCGCCGCCCGTCCCCGCCGCCCAATTGCTGACCGCGATGCGGCAGGCGCCCTTGCCGTCCCAGGCGACCGTGGGCGAGACGTAAATTCTCCGACCGCCGTTGATCGCTTCGGTTAGGGCAGGCCCTGCACCCGCTTGATCCGGGTGCCACGCACAAGCTGGCGCAAGGCCAGCAGAGCCTCGGAAGAGGACAATGTTGAGCGGCAGCGCGTCGGTCGTCGAAAGAGCCGGCGGATTGAGGACGGAGTAGTAGCGGCTACCTTCGGCTGAGGCCATCCAAGCTCGGATACGATCGGCGACAGCGACGTTGCGCTCGATGATCTCGCGGTAGCCCTTTCGTCCAAGGGAGAGCAGTGAGGCGTACAGCGGGAGCGCCCGGAAGCGGCGCGAGTTCTCGATGCCGGCATTGAGTGGCGAGAGGACTGGCGGCTGAGTCGTCACGCTCGCGCCGGGCGTCAGGTATGGTGGTGGGGCCGAGGCAGGCGATGGTCCAAACGACCGAGGAAGGGCGTCGGCTGTGCGAGTGAAGAGAAGACCGCAGTCGTACGGCAGATTCAGCCTGTACAGAGAAGAGGAGTCAGTCCCAATGGCAACGCGGATAATCACTGGGGCGGCGAGCGCACCACTTGTGCCCATCCGCCTGCAAAAGGCCAACAGAGGCCACGGTCAGCGTACCGTCTCCATAGTGAGTCTACAAACTTTGAGGACGCACAACGATCGAGTCGGCCAATGCAAGGTCCTTTACGTAGTGCGCGAGTGCGGGCAAGGCCGCAGCAAAGGCACCAAAGGCAGCGTCCTGAAAAGCAATGCGGGAGTGTAAGCGATCTGAGCGGCGGGGGCCAGCTGAAAGGACGAGCGTACAATGTGCATCCAGGCGCCGTACTCGTAGCACAGCTCCCTCAGGCGCGGGACGTCAGGTGTGAAGCCACCGCTGCAGGAGTTGGACGGAGGTTAGCACCTGACTGTTCCGCGTGTTCAGGACAGGACGGACGTGTTGATCTCGCCGAAACCCACGGCGATGATGCTCGCCTTCCCGTCCTCGCGGTTTTGCCGCAGACGGTTCTCGAGTCGGTGCAGGTCAAAGGAGAGGTCACCCTTTCCGAGGTCGACGACATTGCGCCGGCCGATGCCAGTGATGGCCGCAGCCTTGACGAGCTACTCGCAAAAGGTGAGCACCGTTCGTGTCAGCTGTCGACTGACCCTTGACCCTGACGCAACGGAATCCGATACCGGCAGGACGCACCGACGCGTGCACACGCGCGCCGAGTATCTCAACCTGCGCGCCGCCCGGCGGGAAGCCATCCTCTGCGATTACCCACCCTTCCGGCACCGTCTTCGTTCCCTTCAGAAATAATGCGTCTCTCGCGCATGCAAGGCCACAGACGTTGGCGGCAGTCGCACCCGTCGTCAGCGTTCGGCCCTTGAAGACATTCTTCGGCAAATGAAGCAGGTCGAGCGTGAGCTCGAGCGCGCGGGCCTCGAGCGAGGTCGCGAGCGTTTGAGTCGGCAGGTGGACTTGGACATTAGCGTCATACGACGTGACGAGCAGGTCGGCTAGAAGAGCGGCCTCCGTGACGCCGCCAGTGACGAAGCCGTAGTACTGCCGTCGTCGATGGGTCAACATGGAGGCGAGATCGTCGGGCATGACCGAAATCGAGGGAGAGACGAGCGTCAGAAAGGCCGCTATATCTAAGGTTGGCGCAGACACAGGACGTACGTGCGGTCCAGCCTGGCCCGTTGCGAGCCCACCGACGACGTCTTCAAGCAGGTGTCGGGTCGTCCTCTCAGTCCCCCAGCCTTCTTCGGGCAGCTCGGCTGCGAGCGCAGCGAACGACGCATCGATGGCGCCTTGAGTCGGGAGAGTCGGGAGTTCAGCGAGCGATACTGCCCGGACCTGTATGTGCTTGGTGACGAGCGGCAGGGCAGCCTCAAAGGCAGACGAGTAAGACGACATGTCGGAAGCCTGCTGGTGGTCGACAGGCAGAGCAAGGCGCCTGTTGACCGGCTTACGCTTGCTTCCGGAGCATGCCGGCCCGTCCAAGCCGCAAAGCGAGGTCCGATCTAGCCCTTGCTAAGTTCCGACGTCACCTGAGTCGATTCTTGCTAAGTTCCGACGTCACCTGAGTCGATTCAATCCCCATCGGGCTTGATAGCGTCACTGTGCGTTACGAAGGCAGGTAACAAAGGTGAGCTTAGACTGGGAGAGTCGAGTTGGAGAAGGGGATCACCCTCGTCAGGCCGGAGGCTGCCGGCAATCCAGACGCTAAGCCGACAAACAGCTCCTCAAACCCTTCTGCTGACGGCCACCTCGTCCACTGTTCAAGTGTCTTGCTCTGTTGACCGATTTCTAGGACTTACAAAAACCCACAGCTGCCCAGGGGTGCCACTGACCGATACAGTGCTTCATATGGGTAGCCCCAGTCTCCTCTCGACGATTTGGCCTGACGTTCTCGCCTCCGCAGCCGCGGAAATCGGGACGGACCTCCCTCACATCCGTTGCCGCCTCGCCTTCGCCACGTCGTCGACAAGCCTGTCGCTGCCTCTGCGCTGGCGTCGCCTCGGACTTGCCCAGCGCAACAGGACCCTTACAGGCCGCCGTTAGGTCCTCCCCCTCTCGCTCGGTCCCACACGTTATCCCGGCATCGGCGGCCAAGCCCCTTTGTCACTGCCCTCTGACTTGGCTCATCGAGTGCTCGAAGGTCGGCGAAGACGGACGACCGGTGGACGGTGCAAGTCTGTCTGTACGCCAAGTCCCGGGCGGCACGGGAGAGCCGCCGACGTGCTCCTGCCGGTTACTCCGGACGACGCGACACAGGGCAAGCCAAAGGGATCCCAGCGCAAGGAGCGTGATGCGGTCGACTTGGCACCTCAGCCGGCCACCGACCCGCCCTCTCCCGGTCGATGTGGGGAGGCGTGAAGGAAGCGACTCCCGCTCGCCCCGTCACGCTCTTTCATGCTCGAGCAGTACAAGAACGCGGACGATGATGGCTGTTCCTCGTCCTCCCCCATCCTCTCCACAAGCCCATCACTCGACCTCCTCGCCCCCGTTCATCTCCGACCCGCCCTTCTCCAACCAGATCC
>MVAP01000207.1:0-13918 GCA_014825765.1 Cystofilobasidium macerans | reverse complement strand
GGTGGGGGGGGGGCGGGGGGGTTGGGGGGGTTGGGGGGGGGGGGGGGGGGGGGGGGGGGGGGGGGGGGGGGGGGGGGGGGGGGGGGGGGGGGGGGGGGGGAAGAGGAGGGTTACGTATCAGGGCGGATACTAGCATTGGCTCCGGCTCTTGTCACACCACTCACCATGAATGAATGCGAGATCCATAGAAGTCCGGCCTTTCCACGATTCCTTGATGCGCGCCCGGCTGGTCAGATTGCGCGTGATCTCGTACATGGAGGTAGGGCGCTCACAGTACCGGCCGGCACGTAGCTTTCCTGCGCTTAGCGTCTTTGTCGGCAGCTTATCGCGAGCGCGTCAATCTGCGATGGCAATGTAAAGTCGAGGATAGAGTGACCAGAGAATAAATGGCTGAGATTTACTTTGCTACAGGCATCCTTCTTTGGGCCGGTCAGGTGACGCTCGATTGCCCATAATCAACGCAGGCATTGTCGGACTCGGCCGCCAGTGATATGCCTTCGTCAACTTTGCACTGAGACAAAAGAGAAGGAGGGAAAGAGGCTGCATGCTGGTACAAGGGGCACCTCCTGAAGCCAGATAGTAAAACTGCATGTGATTTTGAACCCCCTGAGCGTGGTTTAAGATCAGAGGAGTAGTCATCGAGAAGTAGTCGATCGTCCAAGCAGATTCGGAGTTTTCAGGGTGTTGGCAGCTTAAATGGGTTGCGACGAGGAAGCAGGCGGGAGAAGGGGCTTCTTATATAAGATACAAAACTTCTTATATAAGATACAAAACTTCTTATATGAAATACAAAACTTCTTATATAAGATACAAAAGGGGGGAGAGAGGGTTTAGACAAGTCATTTCAGCTCGTTAAACAGTCATCTGTCTCCAAAGTCGGTTCCGCGGCTGCCGACTGGACCCCCGACTTGAGGAATTATGGCTCTTCGTGGCTCTGGGCGGCGGGAGACAGGGCCCCCACCCCTAAAAACCCTAGGCCTCTAAGGGGAACTTCTGTCCTAGGCAGCGTCGCTTCAGAGGCCATGTGGACACAACGCAGCATTGACTTGCGCTCGGACGAAGGACATGAGCGGATGCTCAAGAAGCGTAAAACAGGAGGGACGGTCCGGGCCGACGAGGAAAGTCGTTGCGCGACTGGTCAGCCTGTCGCGTCTGCGTTGGTCGCGTCTATCTCGCAAAGACCGCTGGATGAAAGACCAAGTGAGGCTGATCATCAGACAGAGAAGGATGAGGCTGACGAGGAGTTGGAGGACGAGGACTACGCGCCAGCCGACAGGGCGAGGCACCTTGCCTTATCTGACGGCGTTGTTTCTACTTTGTCCGTTACATGATAGCGATCCCAAGGCCATAAAACAAGACCTCTAGGTCGCGGTAATATGATATTTGATTGGTCCGTCGCTTTGCTTGTCCACTTCTAGTCCACCGCTTCCAGATGACGTACCTGAGCTCTCGATTTAGTGAGCAGCCTTTTAGATTCAGCCCTGTCGGGTCACTAAATTTCTTCGCATGGAAGCAATACACTGGGCGGAGCCTATTGTATGGATTAGCTACAATGTACATGCACTTCTTTGCATTCCAGGCCCTACAGTCCTTCCATTGGTCGTCGAATTGTCGAGCAGCGTGGCCGTCTTCGTGACCCTTTCCTGGTCGAAGGCGACCGACTGCTCGTCGAGTCGCCAGCAAAAACATCGTTTGAGGAAGGGGTTACGGAGTCGGTCGTTTTTTCCAAAGTAGCCGCATCGTCGACCCGCCCCAGCGTGTGGGTGCCAAATAAGTGCTCGGAGGCGTAAGTAAGTAAGTCTCCAAGGAGGCCAAAGAAACCCTATCTTCAATCACATGTCAGCAATTCCATTGTCTGTCTGAGCCGCGGTCATAAACAGTCCTAGCTATTTCTATCGGAAGGCCCTGAAGTCCGGTAGTGAGGTGTCGGGGGCTGGCCTGGCGGATGCCGTACCGAGTTCGGCAAAGCTTCTACTCTGAGGAGGTGCCCGTTACGGCAACGTCGGCGCAAGCAGCATCTACCGCCTCGCCGCACGGTAAAGCAAAAACTACGCTGTTGTGGTCATGGAGCCCCGCGAAAATGTGATGGAAATCATGTCAAATGCCACCATATGTCCTACGTTGACAGTGGTAACTCAAATGTCTGCTTGACGCTGCCAGCTCTGTTCATCGATCCGGTCACATGCCCGTCACTGGATAGACGCCGAAAAGATCTCATCCCCCCAATGAATCAATCTTCGAAGACCCGCACTATCATATCACCTGCCACAGCGTGGCAACAAAGGCCAATACATAGGGAAGCGATGATAAAGGGAGGATGGAAACCAACTACCTCTGAGAACGCCTGGGTCGCTGATTACGAGGCCGTTATCAATGATCGGAAGGGCGTAATCTGCGAGGCGATATCGACGGCAAGGCTTCATCTCAGGGTCTCACAAATCATCGAAACAGCTCAAGGCTCAGGCTGACCAAGCCTGTGGGCGCGAATTGCAAAAGTGACTGCCCCATGCGGGCTTGAACCGTAGACCTCTCGATTGCGTAATAACAGTCGAACGCTCTACCAACTGAGCTATAGGGCAATTGATGCTGGCAATTCAAATCAATGTTATATAAAGCCATTTTTCGAGAAAGAGAAAACAGGCGATGTTTGGCAGGCTCGTCATGTCCTGGTGTTCTTGCAAAGGAATTGAGACTCAAACATTACAAGTCAATTTGAATAATGCTGGCTGCGGAAGACTGCGCTGTGTTGACAGCCCAATCACTTTAACCTATGATCACCAGATAACTGTTATCTGAGGCGACGAGGGGTCACCATGACGCGTGGCTCCTTGTGAAATTTGAGCCAATACATCGGTGAGGCCCCATCGGGCACGCCACTCTTGAGACTGTCGCACCCACTGCTGTTGACCTCGATGAGCAAGCTCATAGAGGTCGTGTCGGGGCCGAGATGGCCACCGTCCATCAGGCTGAATTTGACGCTGGTGAGACATAAGGGAGGGCAGCGCATCTATGATCGAGAGGGGTCGTGCCTTACCGTTGCTGAAGTGCAGAAGGGATGCCTACCAGCTTACCTTCGACCGGCAGTCACAGCACAGGATGCGGCGCCCTCGATGTTGAGTATAACGAAGAGCTTTAGCTGGGATCGCTCGGTCAGAGGTCAGAAGACGGGGGGAAACTCGAAAAGGGAGGAGGAAACGTCAGCGGCTTTGTCCGCACAGCAGAGTCTAAGAAACGGGAAACTATCTCAATAGAGAAGGAGGTAGAAGACAGGACAACTTGCTACGTGACGGGCAGCGACAGCAGGCAAAACGATGTCAAAACTGGAGAAGGGGCTGTGTTGGGGATCGAAATTCTACCCGTTTCACCTTTTCACTTCCGACTTCTTCAAGGTACCGTGTGCAATAAGCTCCATCCTTTTCTCGCCGAACGGAAACGTTCGATCATCCCATCGCGCATGTAATTGAGCTTGTGGCATGTCGTTCTACAGGTGAGGGCATACCATGGCTTTGGCTTTGGCGCTGGCAAACAGGGCATCCCACTGAGCTCGCTGTCTGATCAATTCCTCGGCTAGCTGTAGGCAAGGAGTGTGTTTTAGCTCAGTTGCTTCTTCATATTCCAGTCGGTTAACTGCCGACAGATGTCCGACATCATCTTCGCGCTGTCCCAACCAACCAAGCACGATGCGATTGCGGATGCCAGAATAATTACGGCCCCCCTGAAGCCTAGTCCTTTCGATCAGAGCTCTGATATGCACTTTTGATCCGCAAGACCATCTGGCAACCATAAGGACCTCAAAGACATGCAGGCCGTTATTCAAATCACGGCCGGCGCCCTTCGGCGGGCCGGCGCGGAGCCAAGTACCTGATGAATTACTTAGTTCTTTGCTTTGCTATCATTATCTGAAGCACCTGGCGTCGCCAATTGACTACACATTCCCGCGGTCAAAAAAGCTGTGTTCCGAAGTGGCCTGGTTGCCACTGACAGTCTTCGGGCGGCGATGTTCAGTCCCGGAGACTGCAGAACGCGAGCAGCCGTATTTCTTGCTGCCTTTCCTTGCCACATGTGTGATCAGCGGCCACGGCAAATGTCAATACCACAGGGTTTCTGGACCACAAACAAAACTTGCTGGGCTAATCAGGTTATCGTTCATTTGCTCACCCGCCTCGAGGTCTCCCTCAAGGTCTCGCCGCATGCACGTTCTCTATTCGCTCTGCCGCTCGACAGCTTTCAATGTCAACCATCCGAGCATCGTCATCGCCCTGGAGGTCATCCTCATCAAGTTCGCGGTCGGCGCTATCATTTCAAGACGGCGAGATGGCCGCCGGCAAGCTATTGTGGGCGGTCCGCCCTCAGATCCCCGGCAAGCTCGCGTAGGCGGCGCGGCTCGAGCCCAAGCTTCTCGATTTTGGCAACACACGCGCTACAAATTGGGCACTTGGCCATGAAAGAGCTTTGGCGGCCGGGTTCAAGGTTCAGGAGTGCGTGATCCTTTCGCTGGACCTTTGCGCAAGCCGTGAACTTCCCTTTCTCTGACTGCATCTTCACGCGCCCCCCATTAGGTACGAGAATGACTTGTCGCCTGCTACCAATCTAGGGCCAACTTATCGCCCCAGTCGGTCCGCGTCAACGCAACTAACGAAGAGGTGTTTGATGTGGCCAGGCACTTCGACATCTCGTGGCTTGGACTAAGAAGGGCGAGCTCCGGCGCCACTAAGAATAAGTTCATCGCGAGGCTGTGCGCCTTGCTGGTCGGCTCTGTCAAAGCCTCGCCGGTCGGCTCGATTTTGACTGCTAGTCGGCCTCGCTTCATCCACTTACACGGCCTTGCTCTTGACCTCTCTGCCCAGCTTGATTGCCCTGCATGCCAGCCCTCATAGCCTGCAATCCCACGCCCACTTTGGAGCCCCCATGCACCGCTCAAGTGCGCCCCTCCTCATGATGTTCCTACCCTGCCTGACGCTCCGTTATGCTGCGAAACCATCAGCCCCAATCCCCGCGGCAGTGCAAGAGTCATGAAAGCACAACACGTCTACAGCCAACCCCTTTGTCACAAGTTGATGAAATATTTATCTAATCAGGCAAAATAAGATAGAGCAAGCAGGGCGATTTCGACAATTAGTTCCGATATAGCGCGTGGGGGTTTGAGGCTGGCAGGAAGCGACCAGTCTCAGGAAGCGGTGAATGGATCTTGGCACGTTAAGCAAGAGATCAGTCTGGAGGCGTGAGAGAAAAGAGAAGGCGACGTTCAACACAATAGCCCAGGAAGTGAGTCAGGATGATGACGACAAATTGACTTTTCTTGCGTTGTTCTGTTGCAACGGGACTTTTTGTAAGCTTTAATATGAGTTGGCAATTCTCACCAACGATCTGGAGCTTTATTTCTAGATTATACAGCAACTGCTGTAGAAGATCGCAACTGTTGCTCGACTAGGTAAGCAAAAATCGATTAAAGAGCCGCTAGGCGGCGTGTTTGATGGTGCGCTGCATCAAGCACAGGATGCAGGATGAACAGCAAGTACATTCGTAGCTATAGAAGAGAACGGAACCCGGACTTGTCAAGTCTCCTAAACGGGAAGAGGGTCAGCTATAGGCTGACAAAGCCGGTGAAGTTGCCAACTTTGTAAAACTGAGCCCGAGTTGTTAATCCATGACTATAGATGGCGCACGACTTGATTGAAGACGCCGGGGGCATGACTAACGAGGGTGGATGAGCGTTTTTCCGGCGCGCTCACATCACGCACCCCAAAACTTCATGTTGCAGTTTTTCTCTACCTGAATTTGTTGTTGAGCATGCACAAGCACTGCTGTGACCGTGATTGGTCAACAGACACATGCGGGTCTAATATGCGGCCTAGTAGCGCACGTCGGACGCACCAACCGCAACAGCGCGACTGCGCTTATTGTTGTTTTCCTTATCGGCGTTCTTTCAGCGCAGCTTTTGGACGAGGTTGGAGCCTGAACTTGACTCAACCTTGGCTTCACCGAATGCGCGGTCACGTTTAGGTATTGATACGCGACTGGGGTCATTATGTGCGACTTCTGGAGCTAAACACACCAGAATGGCTTGACGCTTAGGGCGCATCTTGAACGTTTTTCCATGTGGTACTGCCGCCCCGAGCGCGAGGAAGCGCCAGGCCTGTGGACTCAAAGACCTGCAATCTAGGGGATCCTCTTTAGCTGGGTTGTCCGAGTTTTGGAGGATGACTTGGCGCGTGAGGGCTCTTGAAATGCGTAATTGGCCCAAAAGCCGTCCATAATGAAGTGCACGAGATAGCAGAGACGAGCCAGGGAGTAAAATGACGTCATCTTGGCTTATTAGGAGTCAAACGAGGTGCAAGCGCCGACAGCAAGAGCAAGTACGCACGTCTCAACATGATCAGTCCGTCGAGGATATCTTGTGCGGGAAATGCTGCCGTTGGGGATTCTGATGTCAAAGCCACCATCGGCCTCAGCATAACCTGCTGACAGATATCGTACAACTTCCGCTGTCTGAGTGCGATTAAGATAGGGCTCTTGTTGTACATTGACTTGTAAGCTCGGTAGCTTGAAGCGGCGGACGGCGGAGCTGTACTCATGTTATCAGGTGCTCGGCTTGCATTTGAAATTACGAACCCCTATTCTATATGCACTCCATGGACGCAATCAGGTCACGGTGTCCCCATGCCTAACTTGCTCAAAATTTGCCTTCGTTCAGCTATCTCCGCTCAGCTTGTGACGCAAACACGTAAACACTTCTCTGCTTTTGACCACCGTCTAGTATGAGCATTCGAGTTCGTTCGGCAAGCCATGAAGATCACTTTGGCATAATCGGATACGCGCACATTGTGCAGTAGTTACAACCCGAATATAGCGCACAGAGTAGACAATTATTGCTTTGCATGTCTGGCATCTTCCAATGGGTCAAACACCCCCTCGGGCAAGGAACATTCCGGAAACGAATACGACTACATCAACAGGGCTGCCCAATATACATATTGTGTTGATTCACGCCGTTTCTATACTCTACTTTTCATGATCATATTTCGTTTTGCGAGCTTGTACACAGATTGTAGGAACTAGTGACATTATTCGCATGCAATAAAAGGCTCACGAAGCGATGAATTGTCCCTCATGATCGTTGTCAAATCAGCCCATAGTTTTTGATTGCCTTTGAGTGGAGATTCTTTTACCGAATCTTCAAGTTAGAGTCAGTGATATGATGTTGAGCGCTTACAAACTCATGATTCGTGCAACGTTGTGTGTTGTCATTGTTTTGTGAACTCTTTGGTACACAACTGATGTCGGATAGGAGATACTCAATTACTCACAGCGCAATCAGCAACCGAGCAATTTTCCTAATCTTTGCGCGCTGCATTCGATATTGTCAAGTGAAGTTGTTAAGCAGAAGGAATAAAGACTGGAAAAAAGTCTGCCCAATCTTGTGTTGCGTGAAGATATCGATCGACTGTTTCAACCAATTTGTGACCGCACTCCGCAAGTAATTCTGAGCAAGTTCACAAAGGACTGGAAAGATTGTGTTGCGTAGCATCATAAGACTTCTGAATTTCACATCTCAAGATCTACTCGTTATCCATTTTCTTCTGCCCACTTCTCAATTCTACTGAACGAGTGAGTCGTGAACGTCATTGATGGCGGCAATAATAGCTGCAGAAGGGTCTTGCAGTAGAAGATACTTTGAGAGAGTCGCAGAGCATTGATGCAAAAAGACGAATCTTGACTTACAACAAGACCAAGGGCGTCTGAAAACAAATGTTAAATAGTCTAGCAAAACAGTTGATGGATTTCTCCCCTTAAGTCTGGTCCGACGAAAGGCGTTCGTTCTATTACCTCAATGCTGGCCTCATTGACTAACCATCACTCTCTTGTCTCACTTGACAGCGACCCGTGCATTGCAAGGAAAAGAGACGCATGACACGTGATGCATTCATCCAAACTTGCACTTCTGAGCAGTTGCGCGATTGCGGACCTGAAATCAACGCTCGTCTCAAGTTTGTTTCTCAAGTTTCATTGTGGTTATAATGATCCATTGTCTGGACAGCTTTTTGGCCTGGTCGCTGAGATCTCGAAGCTTGAGCGGCTCCTTCGTTCAAAGCTACGTGCCGCCTCAAACTGCTGGTGTACATCTTGCTGCGCCTGCGCCATAAGAAGAACGAGCTGGCAGCACTGCCACAGAGCTAGAAGAAACAATCACCCGCGCAGCCAACGCTAAGTTAAGGGCCACGTTGCGTCCTTGCTTCCTGAGAATCAGTTATTAGCGTTACATGGCCGAGTGGAAACTCATCTTAACTAAGCTTTTGAGACAATTGGCCATTGACGTATGAGGAGCGGGCAGGTGAGACGGCAATGAATGTCCTTGCCAGAGGCCACCTGAAGTGATAAACTGACGTCTGGCTCTGGGCCTGAAAAGAACAACGGATTCTTCTCGACGGCCTACGAAGGGGCGAAGTAACCGGTCCAGATGATGAAGCGCGAGAGAGGGGCCGCTTTTGGCTCGACAACGGGACATGTCGACGACTCATTTGTGTGGTGTACGACAACATGCGCAGCATACTCGGTTGGTCCTTACTCTTGCGTCTCGACAACTTCCTCCTATTGGTCAACTCGCCCTGCCAAACAGGTCGGTCTTGCAAGGGCTGGTTGTCTCCATCGAGCCAACATTCTCTTGTGCCGAACGTTCTTTCGGCTCGACAAAGTGAGCAGTATGCTCGGCCGGAGAGAACAACAGAGCCAGAACTAGTCGAGGTCGATGAAGGCCATGCCGAGAGATAGCAATTAAGTGCTCTGCCAGATCAATAGTCTCCGGACCACGCACCAGGAGACCCGCGAAGGCCAGTACGTTAACGTTGAGCCGAACCACCATCATGGAGAGGTCGAGGAGGTAGCCCGACACGTTTGACTGCGGACGTGTGCTGCCAGACAGCCAAACGCTGTTGATGACTTGGGCTAGCCGAGGAGGGAGGTCAGCTGCGAAAAAGCAGGATGTAAAGCAGGATGTAAAGCAAAAGAGGCACGAGCCCGAGCCTGTCGCCTCTCGTTCGGCTATCGGTGCTGAAGTGGCGCGAACATAGCTTGGGCGCCATCATGTTGCCGGTCTGAACGACGTCTCGGAACCAAAGAAGGCCGGCTCTGGGAGACGGCTCCCGGAGGTTCGGGTCATCCTCGACCGTCTGCGAGCGCCAGTTTGGCATCTCGCTTTGACGGCCTGGTTCTTGCGGGCGACGCAGCCTTCACCGAACTGCAAGCGCACAAGACGTCAACCCGTTATCCGAGAGGCAGAAGGGAGGGAAAAGACTCCCGATTAAGCGGTAGCGCTTGACTTTCTTCGACTTGCTCGTCGGCAAGTCGAAGAGCTTGGAGTCGGGGAGTGAGGAAAAGAGGCCGATGAGGTCGAAAATGTGGTACATCGGCTGCCCCTCTTCGTAAGGGTCGTCGGGGTCCACCGGATCCCCCGTGGAGGCGACCTCGTAGGCCTCGAAGAGGTCCGGGTTGACCTCGGGCACCCGGAGTTGTTACTTAAGCGCCTTCCAATCCTCCTGGCGTGGCTGACAGAGCTCAAGGAGATCGAGGATCGGCGCGTTGGGATTGATCCCTGCTGGCCGAGAAAGAGGCCAGAGGGTCGGCTCAGGCTAGACGTTTGGACCGACGACGACACAGCGGGCGCTAAAGGACTCACATGGAGAGACCGTCATATTACAGACGGCGCCGGCCTGCCGGACCTTCAAAGCGACCGCGTCAGAGTGATATTTTTTTTTTTTGACCGGCGAAGCTTTGTTCTAGCCGTTGAGCAAGGTCAAAGTCAGCAAAAGCCACCGAGCTAGGAAACAAATCAGTCGTTGTCTTTTGTGCTTGCTGGGCATTTTTTGTGTCCTGGCCCGCGTCTTGTTGGACTTGGAAACACCAATGACCTTTTTCACGCCACTTCTTTAACGGCGAACCAGTAAGCGCCTGATACAGTTCCCAGAGAAAATGAACTTGTCAAAGAAAAGGACTTGAGTGCCGGCGAAACGCAAAGTCAAAACCTCGTCGACAATAACATTTGTGAACAAGTCGCTCAAGATCTCAAAGACATTTCGCAGATCTCTAGTGCTGTAGAAAAATGAGCATCTATAGTACCACCTAGTCTGGTGTTCACATTTTCAGTGATAAAGGAGAGCATCATGGATTCTCACACTGAGCTTGACCACACACGTCGAGATTGGAGCCAATATGGGGAGGCTTTGACCGACTCGGACAAGGACTAGCGAAAAAAAAAATGATCGAATCGCGAGTACGCTGAGCAAGAATATCGCGCCAGGATGCAAGGAGCAGGACAAGGGCAAGAGCCGTCATGAACCAGCGCTCTTTTCGCCGAGGTCACCCATCATGGGAAAGGGCAAGGGGAAGAAGAAGGACAAAGGCAAAACCCGTGGCGGGTTCATCACTCCCCCGCTGGATGACGACCTAGGGCCCAGTCATCTCTCGACACGGGGACGACAGCAGTGACGCATTAGGTTTGACTCAACCCCGCCACGACTCAGCAAGGAGCAGGCCGACGCTTAAAAGTAAAAACAGCAGGAGGCGGTCAAACAGCAAGAGGAAAATTTGCAGCACTACAGGAATGGATAGAGTTAGGCTCCGGCCTCGAAGGTAAGTGTCAAATGAGCGTACTAGTCATGTGCGCCGAGCTGACATGCCTTCCTGCCTGGCTTGCAGACTACTGGCCACACGGTAACATGTTTGGTTCGTCTTGTTGATCAGCTCTGTCAATTTGGCCCACCAGTTGACGCCGCTTTTGCCTACTGAAGATCTCATAGTCCCCTGCAAGACGGCACTTCGAACCTCTGACAGCCAATCAGCAGATTCCATTCACGCGATGGAGCTTTATTACGTTGTAGAAAATCTCTATCTCGCCAACCAGCACGACCCGCAGACTGGTCTCATGTCGAACGTCTCGTGGGAGGAGGTCAAAGGTGTGGCTGAGCCGTGTGTGAGTTGGGAGCGTCGGGCCAAGGAGTATCAGAACTCGCGGCCCCAGAGCGCGTCGCATGTTTTGGGCCCGGCAGCAGGTTACGAAGCCGCCCGGACGTGGTACTGGGCCACGGCCGGTCATTCCAAGCTACTCTTACGGCTATTCGGCGCCCTTTCCACTCTCGCTAAGCTTATCGACCAGTAAGGAAGCGTACAGGACTGGTCCGTGCCCCCACGAGACTACCAAAATGGAGTTGTTCCCAGTATCGGCCCCGGTCTTGTCAAGGTTCTGCTGGAGGGACTTGGAGAACCTGTTTTCACTGGTCCTATCATTGAGAGGGGCACGGTCAGCACCTCGCCTTGCACGCCCTGACATGTTTCGGACGCTGACACGTCGATTACGGACCTTTAGGAGACTCCTTTACCCACAGATGAATACATTCGAGTCGGCACGACCCTTTACCCGCTCGAGACGCAACGCGTGCAGAGTTCAGCAGGATCTGGGCGAAAGCAGGATGCATTCAGCTCGCGTACTGTAGGTGGTCTTTTGTAGACTGTCTCCCTCGACGAAGTCTCTAACTGAACGGATCCCCCATTCATTTGCTGCTCTTCATGTTGCCAACAAAGCGCCGTCAGCGAAGACAGCCTGGAAGCTCAAGTTACAAGAAGAAGTGGAAGCTCACATCAGTCGTCGGCCGCCCGATGTCGCAGAGCTGGCGAAGATGGGACACGACTCCATCGCTGCTTCTGCGCGTCCGAGTGAGCCAGGCGCACTTGGCTTTCCGATTGGCCGGGCGGCGGCTATGGATCGCCTGTCCCACGGCATCAGGGTTGTTCAAGAGTCCGAAAAGAAGCTCAAGATCGGTATCCTCGGCTTTGGCGACACCATCTTTCGAGCCAAGCGGCTGAACACTACCAGCCAGACCGGCCGCGGTGATCCCATTGTTCGGTGCTTCCAGGCGGCGGCTTTCCTTTTGTGGGGTCCCTGCGACCGCAGTCAAGTCTCCCAGGACCCGATCTTCAAGGAGGCCGGCTGGATCACGGCAGGATGGGCTTCTAACGCCCTTGCTCGTGCGGCGCTTGATTCAACGTGCTCGGCTTGATGCCGCCGGACTCCACACTGTTCATCTTCCGATTTCATTCTTTCTTGCGCAGAATTGTTTGTTGGCGACTGAGCACTCTCTGTCTCCTCGCAGCACGCAGTACACTGTCTTCTTCAACAACCTTTGTGCATTCCAAAAGTTGAAGAGTAGCGATGCGATCAAGACAGGTTTTCAGGTTCTCAAGGAGACCTCGCACTTCGAGGCACTCTACAACGCCCGGCACGCCGTTGCCGCCACTCTGTCACCTCACCTGCTTCCGCCGCTGCTAAGTCATTGCCCCAGGCGGACACGGACCAAACTCCACCAGAGTGACTTCTTCCCGCCACTCAGTGTCGAACCAGATATTCTTAGGGTTAACGTGGAAAAGCTTGCCCAAAGATCCCATTATACCGGTCCACAATCTGCTCACCTGCTTCAAGCTTGGAAGAAGGAGTTCGAACCCTTCTTCAACATGTCCGGGCCGTCAGTTGTACTCAACTACATGACAGGTCTCCGGTTGGCTCTGGAGCAAGCGACTGCACGTCCTATTGCATCAACCAGGATGAGGTCTTCCCCTCGAAAGACAGCGACGTCTTGTTCGTGCTCGCCATCCCTCGCTTCAAGCCTCGCAGCCAGGACAAGCGATAAGAGACATCGCCGGAGGTGAAGTTGGCGGAGTTTATCGCTCTTGAAAAAGCGCTTGCGCCCTTTGACGCGCCGGCCTTCGCGCCCGACCTTTCCAAAGAAAAGCTTCGGTGCGTTCCTTTCCTGTACATGTCCGAGAGCGCCTTTGAAGACTTATTTTTCTGAATCCTCTGCACCCCAGGCTCGAGCGCCACCGCAGCTAACTGAAAGCACGTGCCAGGTAGTACAAATTAACGCTCCGCTGCGTCAAGGTCTGGATTAAGGGGAAGGCGTGCGAATCAGTCACCGTCTGCTGTAGGCTGTGACGTTGATGACAACGTCAGCACATGTCACGGCTCATCTCGATCAAGCGCAAGTGGCTCCCTAATGGCACGGCCGCCGCGCCGGTCAACGTCGTCTGACTTGCGATTCGCTCAAAGGAAGGGACCGCAACTTTAAGGAGAGGCCCAAGCTTCGCTCCGGATCCGACTGTTACGCCGCTAGGTGGACCGACTAAGTCCCGTCTCGGGGCATCAAGATCTAGCCAGGCTTACCAAGAGTCCCTCGCCGGTGCGACATCTGAGGCCTTGAGGAAGATTTGAGCCGAAACTTGTCGACGGATATGGGAAACGAGGTGTTGGAGGCGTCAACGGTGGTAGCGGAGGCGGAGTGGCTTAGGCTGCAGAATCGTAGTCAGGTTGAGGAGCCGGCTGGGCGTTTCGGTCTGGACAAGAGCGCTAGGGTTAGGGTTACTGAGGCATGGCATAGTGTGAGGCAGTGTCAAGGAAGAGAGAGACAGAGACAGAGACGAACGGGGTAGGGTCGGGTCGGCTACGGGAGGCTAGGGTGGTCGAAGGAGGAGGAGGTGGTCGACGGAGGGAAGGAAGAGACGGAAGAGCGAGCTACGAAAGAAGGGCGAAGCGGGCGCGCGGGAGGGAGTAAAAAAAGCGGAGGCGGAACGGAAGAGGCCGGCGCGGAGGAGAGCCAATGAGAAGCCAGCGAATGACACAAGCGCACAACACCGGCGCCGAACTACAGCCGCATCAACCTCGACCGAGACTTGACCAGGATGAGCGACAAGACACGAGCGAAGTGAGAGTAGGCCGACGGAGCGAGGGTCCCGCGCCATCCGTCGAGGAGCTTGAGCGCGCCCGACTCGACCGCACCGCCCGAGCTGAGGACGAAGGGCCGGAAGGGAGCTGACACTCGACGACCGTACTTGAGCGTCTTGCCGTGAGCCGCGGCAGAGAGGACGTCCGTCACCG